>CAUYQG010115709.1:0-12288 GCA_963574415.1 Tarsius wallacei | reverse complement strand
ATCAAAGCCTGGCACTCTATAAAGTTCAAGTTTGTCTAACAATCATGACTGCCTCTGTTTTTTGCATTTTCTGAAAACATAGGTCACCCAGGGCTCCACCTGTGCTGTGTTTGGCCTGGGAGGAGTCGGTCTGTCTGTTGTCATGGGCTGTAAAGCAGCCGGTGCATCCAGGATCATTGCTGTGGACATTAACAAAGACAAATTTGCAAAGGCCAGAGAACTGGGTGCCACTGAATGCATCAACCCTCAAGACTACAAGAAACCCATCCAGGAGGTGCTCAAGGAGATGAGCGACGGAGGTGTGGATTTTTCATTTGAAGTCATCGGTCGGCTTGACACCGTGGTATGTTTCACAGCGTGCCTTGGGATTTCTCCCTCTGCAACTGGGGGATGTTTTTAGGCAGAAGAACAGAAATAGTATATATAAAGAATATTTTTAAAATAATGAGTGGCAGTTTTCCAGCTCTTATTAAATCTTTCCTTCCATCAACTAAGTAAGCCTGTCTCAAGTCATATTTATTTGTTAGAAAAAAAGACATATTTTAATTGTGCTATTACAGATATATTTTGTTAATTTTGAGTAAAACATTGAACTCAAGTAAATATAAATAACATAAATTATGTTCTCAAATTAGCATATTTTATTTTTCTCCCAACTTCTTAACAAAAAATCATTCACAATTGTTTATATGTTTTAAAAAACTTTGATTTTTTTACATATTATTCTTGGGCCAAAAGTAATGAGTAATTTTAGGCCAAGTATTATATTATTAACAGAAAATATGCCCTGAGTAAAGTGACTGCTTCAACCCATTCGCACATTCCTATATTTTACCACAGAGACAGCAAAGTGCATGGCACCTAGCCTGTACCCCAATATCTATGTTTTCAAAAGTCAACAGATTTTACTACCCCAAGCTGTAAGCACTACATGTCTCCTAGTATTGTTTATGGATTACATGGAATAATGCATATAAAATACTTAGCCCAGTGCTACCTGTCATGTGATAAGCTCTTAACAAATGTGGCCACTGTTGTTGACTTGAAATACAATTTTCAATCTGGCAGGGTTACAGCATCTTTGGAACAGACATAGTATTACTTTCAAATAATTACAAGTACCACCCCTTGCAATGGGAAACACATCTCCAGCTCTAGTTCACCTACCTAGAGTTCTCTAGAATCATACTGAAGAAGTGCCCAGAGCCCGACAAGTGCTCATGGCTGAGTTTGTCCAGTACGTCCAGGAGTGTGGGTAACAGGGAGCAGCACACTGAGAATGAGGCTCTCTGCAGCCTTGACTTTATGCCACAGACAGGAGAAATTTCAAAAGTATTCAACCTTTCCCAAGCTAGGACTTTCCTCCTTATGCTCTTTTTCTATTGATTTTCTTCCATTTTCACATGTAGTACTAGATTGTCACCTTATCTGAAGATACCAAATGTCTGATAGCCATGTTTTGAGGCTATCCCTTCTAAATGTCAGAATTTAAAATCATAGGACGAATCATTACATGTCCTGGGGGACTCTAAACCATTTTCTTGCTACATAACATGATCAGAACTGAATAAAGGAAAGACTGCCTCTCTCTCTGTACTGTCTTTTCAGGATCCAGAACAAGAAATGTAATTCAATTTAGGGACCATTAAAAAGGGAGATCATCAGGTGAACATGAGACAAATTGTAATAACGGAATCATTATACCTTGTTCACCATCAAATATCTGGGTCAAAATACTGAGTTCAAAATACCAACTTAATAAATCAATAAAGAATGAATTATTAAGTGTGTATTTTGAGCTCAGTACACTGAACCAGATTTTTTGGTGATAAACAAATGATTCCATCATCAAAATCAAAACTCACAATTGCCTGACAATCAAGTGATGATGAAATAATACTGTTATTTAAGGAACCAGACTTTATATATGTTTGCCTCTTTATTACTTTTTAAGGAAGAATTCAGTACACACAAATTTATTCATTCATTATTGTATTCAAACACTATTTTCTGGGCAATTTCTAAATTCACAGCACTATCCTAGACACAAAAGAAAATGAAAAAGCAAAAGGCATCATCTCTTCCCCCACGTACACAGAATCTAGTTAAGTTAGCTGTATACGATACCATGTACTATGAGTAACTATCAGAGTCTACTTTGTGTCATGCTAAATACTGATTGTATTCCAGATGGCTGCCCTACTATGCTGTCATGAGGCATGTGGCACAAGCGTCATTGTAGGGGTACCTCCTGGTTCCCAAAGCTTCTCAGTAAACCCTATGCTGCTACTGACTGGACGTACCTGGAAAGGAGCCATTTTTGGTGGTATGTAGTTAAGCTTGAGGGCCAAACTCTCATGAACCTCAGAATTTCTTCTCTTTTACAAGACCAGACCAGGTTTTGAAAAAGCAACAGGATCAAAAATAAATTAAAATTCTGGTTGTATCTATGGGCTCCAAATCAAGTGGATATGGAACCAATATAGACAGAAGGTCCCAGAGAGACTTCTGTTGGCGTCATCATTAACTAGGACCTTTCAGCACCACCTCTTTTTATACCTGTGACTGCATAAGGTACAAAAATTTCTAGTAGGACACAGGAAATAGTTAACAGTAATTCATGTCTACACCCAAATTTAGACAACTGCTAAATGTGTTTCTTGACTTTGGGTGTACCCACTAGTACTATAATTTATCTGTGGGAAAACTAATAACTAAATACCCCTGTCTTTTGGGGAGTTGTTTTTTTTTTTTTTTTTAAAGCCAAAGCATCTGTGGACTGCAGCACTTATCGTAATTTTTTATTGTAATTTTATTTGACAAGTCTTCTCTTCAGTTCTTCTGCTTACCTGTGGCTGAATCTAACAGTAATACTGTCTTCTTTTCAGGCTATAAGAGTAAAGAGTCTGTCCCCAAACTTGTGGCTGATTTTATGGCTAAGAAATTTTCACTGGATGCATTAATAACCAATGTTTTACCTTTTGAAAAAATAAATGAAGGATTTGAACTGCTTCGCTCTGGAAAGAGGTAGATCTAAAGGTTATTTTTTTTAATGGTGGGTGATGGTTAGCAGAGAATAAAGTAGAAGGAGAAGAAAAAACTGTAGTGCCTTAGTTTTCCATTACCGCTTTGGTCTTTACATGTAGAACATCTAAGATCATATTGTGAGAACCTAAGAACAGTTGCTTTGCATTTCCTATCTTGCTGAAGCCAAATTTTAGCTTCATATGTATGATCAGAGCCACTCAGTTTCTTTACAAGAGAAAGCTCACCTTTATTAAAAAAAAAAAAAAATCTAGTCACGACTATAATTATAACATGGAGTCACTGAAGCCTCTGCCTAGCCACATAAATAAGGCTGGCATTTTATGGCAGGACAGCACCAATACTTTCATTATAGGAGTAGGTAGAACTACATTGGTATTGCTTTCTAAACAGATATTACTAAAGTTTTTCTTCCCTGCAGTTTAGAAAGAATTATTTAAAAATAAAAGTTATTGTAAAGGGGAAGGATAAAAAACACTGTTTTAAATGTTTGTCTTACATTTTCTGTAAAGTTTAGAAAAATAAGCAATTTCATTTCTACCTCTAACATTGAATATGTTCAACCATCTAAAGCAATAATTAGGCCACTACATTTTTGCAAGGCACAAATGGTAACAGGCAGTTACATCCAAGCCCTGCCTTCAAGCTCCACAGTCCATGCTTTTTCTGCTACCCCATGCTTCTCATGAGGTTTTCAACTGCAAATGTATTTCTTAGGCACTCACCAAACTATAATGCTAAATACTTCATGTGACGAACATTCTTGAGAAACTAGCATCCACAGAGCAAGATAAGTGTCTTATCTGCATTATATCATGTGATTCTCAAACAATGCTGATAGTCCATCCCAATTTCATTCTATTAGAGAGGAGAAAACTGAGACTCAAAGTAGACAAGACTTGGCCAATATCATGCAGGTAATAGGCTGGTGAGCCAGAATCCAAAGTTAGATCTAGTTGTTAGCAAAGCCGATTCACTTTCTATTAAACCACACCACCTATTAAGAGAATATATGTATGGAACACAGTAGTCATCAAATGTGAGTTATTGTAGTCATCCTCGTCGCCATAATCACCATCATCATCGGGTTGGAAAGATGATGGTAAATATACAGATGACCAAGACCACAGGGCAGTATTGAGCAACAAAAGAATTCCTAACACATACTTAAATTCTCTAATTAAAATGCCATATAGATAAACAAGCATATTTTAATTAAATGAATCCTGTCAGCTAGCAAAGATTAGCAATTGTTATGCTCAATATTGGTAAGAGTAAGATGACATGGGCACTTTCATATGCTACTTGTAGTAATATTAAATGCTATATCCTTTTGGGAGAGCAATTTGTAATTTGTATCATAAACACTTAAAAATTGAGATATCCTTGTTTCAGCAATTTTATTTCTAAAATCTATTATATGGAAATAATAAAATATTCAAACATATGTATGTGTTTAGGCATGTTTACCTGTTTATCTATAATATAAAAAATAGAAACATCATGAAAGTCAAACATTCAGGAAATTAGTAAATAAATTCCAACCGTGTATTAGAAATCAATGAAGCTATTAAAAAGAAATGACTTTATATGGGAATTCTCATGAAGTAATATTAGGATCATAAAGAATACAAATTGGATATACAACATGATTTTAAATTTTCAGTAATAACAGGAAAAAAGGTACATATGTCTAGAATGAAGTTGGTAAAAATTCAGGAACACATTAACAATGGTTATTCCAATTAGTAAGATTACAGATAAGTTTTATTTTCTTCTTTACAATCCTTGTATGTTCTAAACTATGTGCATTTCACTTATATGTATATCCATATACATGTAAAATTGTTTTAAAGAGACATGAGGACCATCTTCTAAAAGTATTTATCCATCAGATGATGGATCTTCCCAAGAATGAAGTCTGTTAGAATTAATACAAATGAGCTTTAGTATCTGAGGTGTTATCAGTTGATTCTATGAATCCTTAAACGTCTTCATATTAAAGCTCTATTAAATGTAAGGCTCAAACTTCACCTGTATGGTGACCACTAATGTACCTAACCCTGAGTTGCACCCCACATCTTTAAAATAAAATATTTTTTAAAAGACTCTATTAAACCTCCAGCATGATCTTAACTGTATTAAATAATCAGTTCTTTCAGGCAAGTAATCTATCATCTTGTAATTTGGGCAGACCTGTATTTGTATTTGAATCCCGACACCCCATACTAGATATGAGACCTGGAGCAAGTTACAAATCTCTGACTCTATTTTTATAATACCTTAATAGTATGAATAATATAAAAATAGTATGAAAACCCATCTGAGAGTGCTGTTGTTTAGGTGGAGGTTTAAATAAGATCATGCAAATAAGATGAACTGCCCTTTTACTTGATTGAATCCACGGGCATAGAAATGAAATGGGAGTGACTGGGAACACTGACAGTTGTTCACTAAGACACCTCAAATGCTTCTTGGCCTCTACATAGAAGTGTGTGAATTGTCTAAGTGTGAACATAGCATCTTTTCTCTTCCATTCCAGTATCCGCACCGTCCTGACATTCTGAGACCGTGCAGAAGCTTCTCCTGCAGCCATCTTCAACCTCCTCCCTTCTATACTGTCTGGAGCACCAACTGGGCAATATCATTAATTCTGTTCTTCTGAGGTGTTATCAGTTGATTACGTATGGGAGTTTTCTAATAAACACTGGAAATTAATGTGAAATCATGATTCAAGCAAATGTTTAAAATCCAAGTGAGAGCTAGATGAGATGCTGAACATCAGCTGGGAATTGAGGCCAGCAAACTTTCCTCCTTAGTCATTGTCCTTATGTCATCTTCCCCATTGAAAGAGATATTTCTTGAGACCTCTTACATATATGGCATCTTTGTAACCCTCAGTCACTGAAATCCAGGGAGAGGACCCTCTCCTTGCCCTGAACAAGCATGTCAGACTGTTGTGTTGGAAGTCTTCTACCTTTATTTTCACCTTCTGTATTTTCTTTTTTATGTAAAATATACCAAAGCCCTAGGGTAAAATCTACAGTATAATATGTAAGACTCAGATATGTAAGTGGAGAAGATCTTCCCAGGGGAGGAAGGCAGAAGGGAGAAGCCCATGGCAACACATGAGGTACCAGGTCTGCTGTCAGGGGGAGAGAGGATGCATTAGAAGCCCAAACTTCACCTACACGCAACTTACTTATGTAGTAAATCCTCACTTGTAGCCCACAACTCTAAAGTTTTTTTTAAATTAATTTTTAAAAAGTACTGCTTTATTGGCTAAACAGTCTTAGTTGATGATTACAACTGACTGAAAATAAGACATAAAGTAATTAAAGATAATACGGTGGCTTGAAGTATCAGGATGAAGTGGCAGCCACTGTAAATATAGCATGTAAATGGGTAACTAAGAAATGGCACACCTAAATAAATATATATTTAAGTTAATATATACATATTTACAGATGTACATTATTGCAAAAATTATTTTTAATCTAGAACTTTTCTATGAACTACCATTCCTCAGTCAAATCTGTGACCCTAGAATTAGTCTAATATTTTGAACATGTAAAGGCCTGTAGTATCAATTTGTTAATGCTTTTCCACTCTTAGGGGAAGATTTATATTTTAAGCTTTGTCTCTCAACATGTAACAAAAAATTCATTTCTATTTAAAGTAGTTTTGGCTATCTCCAAAAGTGCTACTTGGTGTTATATCTACAATCTATTTTATATTGTGGAAAGGACTATTACTCAGAAGTCAATAATTTACAGTGTTTGGGGTGATACCTAATTGTCTTAAGGAGATAAAAATACAGTTTTGAAACATAAGCATTTTAGCTCATTGGAAATTTAAATGATACATACCACTTAGTTGATACAATGTTGTGAGTTTTGGAGGAGGGGAATAAGGGGAAATAACTTTGAGACTAAATATTTCTTTTGAACCTGAATCTAAGCGTCAGGAAATCAGTAGTGAAACAATAGCTGGAGTGAAGTAAATTCCTTCATTGTGGAAGGGAGTTCTAATTCTCTGGGTTTTATCTTTCCAACATCTTCAAACTCTCATTATAGCAAAGAGTTTGGAGCAGCAGAGTAGATTTGGCCACTTATTTTACATTTGCTACCTTATCCACTTTCAGGGACATTCAGAGACAGGGGACACTCAAGAATGGCTAGTTGGCTTCTGAGCATGAAAGAGCCTCTCTGAGCTACCTATTCATCTCTCCAGGAGTTCTGAGGAAAAAGAAGAAAGGGAAGAGGGAAAGGAAATAATAATTACACCCAAAACTAATACCTAAGGGAGAAATTGTCAATGTTTAATCTGAAAGTTCCGTTCTGTGACTTTGTTCATTGTTACCTAATGCAAATATTTATGCCTCCATTTAAAGGATGAGGAAGAGTTTGCTGGAAGGAAAACTGGGGAAGGACACCCTAGGCTCAGGGTTCATCGTGAAAGAGCAGATATGTGTAAGGAATGACAAGCACTTAGTATTGCTGGCCTGTAAACAAGATGGGAGAGGTCTGAATTATGGTGATTCCTGGATTCCCTAAAAGAAGTTGAGATTTTTTTCTTCTAAGAACAGGAACTCCATTAGAATTTCTCTGAGCATTTGGTGATATGATCAGATCAGCACATTAGAAACTCACTTTTTGGCCTGGGGAGATGAGGAGAACCAAGAAAGTTAGGAGGTTTTTAGCTATGTACAGACAAGACAGAATGGAGCCTGTTTTTGAGCAGTGATGAAGGGAAAGGAGAGCACCAGATACATGAGATGTCCTTAAGAAGTGTAGGTGACTTGGCATCAAGAATGAGGAGTGTGGGGCACAAGGAAGAGGGAGGAGGATAATTCCATAGTGCGAGCTTGACATCTGGGTGTAGAAGGTCCCTTTCACCAACTTGGGAACTAAAAACATTATCAGGTATTTGTGGTGAGGATAGTTGCCTTAGTCCATTTTGTGCTGCTTGTAACAGAATAACTGGAACTGGGCAATTCATAATGATGAGAAACGTATTGGCTCACAGTTCTGGAGGCTAGAAAGTTCAAGATGCCCAGGGACATCTTGCTGTCATCACATGGTGGAAGGTGGGTGAGAAGCACAAAAGGGGGCTGAACTCACCCTTTTCATAATGTCATTAATCCAACTCATGAGGGCACAGCCTTTGAAGGGTTCTACTTCCTAATACTGTCACAATGGAAACTAAATTTTAGCATGAATTTAGAAGGGACAAATGTTCAAACCACAGACACGGTAAAGTTTGACAATGGACTTGTTGAGTTGGAAATGTCTCTAGGATTTTTTTTTTTTTGGAAAGCAGGACTTATTAAAAGGACAGAAAAGTTCCCACCATGGGAGGGGACTCCAGGGTTACCCATCTCTAGGATTTTCAAATGGAGTTATTACAAAGTCTGGAGCTAAGAATGGGAGAGACAGTTGTTGCAGGACCAACCCTTAATTATCTTAACAGGAAGCGCTCTCTGACCCTAATAATGGATCCTTATAGTCCAGTATTACATTTTCATAACTGCAAAAATTGTTGGTTAAATCCTCTGCTTAATACTCCCTTATATGAATATCAGATGTCAAGATAATTTAAGCATTTAGCCAGTACCTAGGACTTTCTAAATGTTAGATCTTGTTTCTAGTCTTTCTTAAAATCTTCTATAAATTATGCTAGGCCTTGTTTCTTTCTTTTTTTTTTTTTTTTTGAGTTGGAGTCTCACTCTGTTGCCCAGACTGGAGTGCAGTGGCCGCTCCCGGCCACCACAGCCTCGACTTGCTGGGCTCCAGCGATCCTTCCACCTCAGCCTTCCAAGTAGCTGGAACTACAGGCGAGCGCTACCACACCCAGCTAATTTTTTTTATTTATTTATTGTAGAGATGAGGTCTCACCAAGTTACCCAGGTGGGTCTCGAACCCGTGGGCTCAGGCAATCCACTCACCTCAGCCTCCCAAGGCGTGGGATTACAAGCTGAGCCACCGAGCCCGGCAGCTAGGCCTTGTTTCTATTCTTATATTTTCTATTTCAAAATGAGTTTTTCTTTCCCTTCCTTCCTTCCTTCCTTCCTTCCTTCCTTCCTTCCTTCCAAATTGGTGTTTCCCTTTGTTGCCCAGGCTGGATGGAGTGCAGTGGCATGCTCACGGCCACTGCAGCCTCGACCTGCTGAACTCAGGAGATCCTTCTTTCTCAGCCTTCCAAGTAGCTGAAACCACAGGCAACCGCCACCATGCCCCGTTAAGTTTTTTGATTTATTGTAGAGATGAGGTCTTGCAAAGTTGCCCAGGCTGGTCTTGAACCCGTGATCTCAGGCAATCCTCTCACCTCAGCCTCCCAAAGTCCTGGGATTACAGGCGTGAACCACCGCGCCCAGCCTCAAAATGAGTTTTCTATCTTTAGAGATATCTAGAAAGCAGCATTGTATTGTCAGTTTCATCTGTGCCATCCTACAAGTCAAAATCTTATCTAGAGTGACAATTCTCTCTACTCACCAGTCTTAGTCACATCGTTGGAAAGGTCCACAAAATTACCTCTTTTATCCGAAGCCTTTCCTAGAAGTGATCCCTTTCTAAACATATCTTTTGATTACAAAACTTGTGAAAATGTGCTTGAAGAAATGAACACACAATGGTTGATTATATGAAATGTTTCTTCATATGTACATAAGTTTTCTATTTTTTAGTTTAACACTGCCACAGAATAGTTGCCCATTACCACAAAATGAACACCCATTTATATCTCATGGTCTCTGTAGGCCAAAAATCTAGGCACAGCTGAACTCATTTCTCTAACAGGGTCTCACTGTGTTGACGAGCCTGTGTTCATTTCTAGAGCTTGGAGCCTTCCTTCAAGCTCATGTTGTTGTCAGAATTGAGTTCCCTGTGGCTGTGGGACTGAGGTTTCCAACTTCTGGCTGGCTATTGACCAGGGAACAATCTCAATCTTTCTTTCTCTTTATGAAGTCTTATGCAGTCTTCTGACTCCCAACACCTCTCCAGTCTGGTCTCAAAACTCTGATATTTTGTAAACTGATCATGAGTGTGATTGTCCCATCTCCATTTGCCATGTAACTAACACAGCCTAATCAAGGGAGTCACTATCCCATCATACTCCAAGTTACCATCCTTACTTACATGTAAGGGATTACACAAGTTATGCACACTTAGAAGTCTGTCTACCATAATGTGCTCCTCAGTTTGGGCTTCTACAACAAACATATCACAGACGAGGTGACTTACACAACAAACATTTATTTCTCACAGTTATGGAGGCTGTGAAGTCCAAGATCAAGGCACCAGCAAATTCAGTGTATGGTAAGGACAAGCTTCTTGGTCTGTATACAAAACCCTTTTCTTTGTATCTTCAAATGACTGAGAGAATGATCGCCCTGTGTCTCTTCTTATAATGGCACTAACCCAATTCATGAGGGTGGAAATAACTCTCAAAGGCACTCCCTCCAAATACCATCATACCTAGAATGAAACTTGAACACATGAATTTTGCTGTTTTCATTTTTTTAAAAACCCTCTGGCCATATAATTGTCAAAATAATATAAACTATTCTAAGTCACCTCTAAAGCCTTAGAAGATATTACTTGAATACTCATAAAATGCTTTTCTTAATCATTTAGGAACCTAACATTATCAAGGCAGGTATATTAAGCTGGATATAAGAAAATTCTCACTGGTCTTAAAAGAAAATATTATAACACTATTAAACAGAAGACTATTAAAAATTCTCATAGTTTTTAGCTATGGTCTTACCATATGAATGTAAACAAACTTTTGGGGTTATCTGAGTAGCCCTGGATTTGCCTTTTTCTCTCAAGTGGCTTATATATTTGGATTTCACTTGCCCTTTTGGGCCCGAGAATGCTGGCATCTAGGCATGTGTCTTCTGCACAGAAACTTGGAAAATCTTTCTTGGAATAATCTGACTAGTCAAGAGAAAAGGCCTAAACACAACTGATATTAGATTTCTCCTCAGTAAATCACAACAGATAATTCTACAGCAAATCTCACATGACACAAATACCACATATGTGTTCAGAGCTTTCCAACAGCTTGTTAGTGTCCCATCTTTCAATGGAAGCAGATGACCAAGAATCACCAGACATCTGAGCTGACGTTAGCTTTCCGATATGAAAGACAAAGAACAGGCCAGGCATGGTGGTTGGTGTCTCTTATTCTAGCACTTTGAGAGGCCAAGGCAGGAGGATCAATCGAGTCCAGGAATTTGAGACCAGCTTGGGCAATATCATGAGATCTCATCTCCACACAGACACACACACACACACACACACACACACACACACACACACACACACACATTAGCCTGTCATGATGGCACACACCTGAAGTCCCTACTCAAGAGACTGAGACAGAAAGACTGCCTGATCCCAGGAGGTCAAGGATGCAGTGAGCTGTGGTCATGTCACCACACTCCAACCTGGGTAACAGAGTGAGACCCTCAAACTAAAAAAAAAAGTGAGAAAAATAGAGACAAGAACAAAGCAAAGAAAGAATAGATTAGAAGAAATAATTCATGAAATGAAAACAATATTTTTAAAAGCTGTTATTAATATTTCCAAATAGAAATGAAGATACGGTATGCATGAAATAATATCACAATGCCATAAGAACAATCTCTTGGGAATTAAAAATTGTCGTAGCAGGAGTT
Organism: Tarsius wallacei; assembly: GCA_963574415.1. NCBI lineage: Eukaryota > Metazoa > Chordata > Mammalia > Primates > Tarsiidae > Tarsius > Tarsius wallacei. The sequence continues at coordinate 560 of CAUYQG010115709.1, read as the reverse complement.
GAAATCCAATACAAACATAGAAGGCAATAAATTTACCCTCCTGAGTGCACCTTTTCTCCAGAAGATGTCTAATGAATTGCCTTCAAGTTGATAAATTGATTTAAAGAAAGACTTGGTATCTGGGAAGCTGATGTTCTCACACTGGCGAGACTGAAGGAACTCTCCAGGATGAGCATAGGGAAGCTCCTGGGTGGCAGATGTGGCCAGATGCAAAGTGCCTCCTGCCCACACTGGGGTGAGTCAATAACTCCAGAGAGACATGTGGCTGGAAATAAAATTTCCAGTTACTGTGTAGACTCTTGCTTGAAATACTGCTATGTCTCAAACAACTTAGATAGAAGTAAAGCTTATATTTCCTGGAAAAATGTGCTAAACACCTCAAAAGTGGCTTTCATGCTGACAAAGACATTGGTGAAAAACACGCATCACGCCGGGCTCGGTGGCTCAGCCTGTAATCCCGCGCCTTGGGAGGCCGAGGTGAGTGGATTGCCTGAGCCCACGGGTTCGAGACCCTCCTGGGCAACTTGGCGAGACCTCACCTCTACAATAAATCAAAAAAA
>CAUYQG010115707.1:0-23285 GCA_963574415.1 Tarsius wallacei | reverse complement strand
GCTTTGTCGAAGATGAGTTGGTTGAGAAATTGAGGCTTTGCTTCTGGAATCTCAATTCTATTCCATTGGTCTATATGCCTGTTCTTGTACCAATACCAAGCTGTTTTGATGATTGTAGCTTTATAGTAAAGTTTGAAGTCTGGTAATTGATACCTCCTGCTTTGTTTTTTTTTTGCTGAGGATTGTTCTGGCTATTCTTGGTCGTTTGTGTTTCTATATGAATTCCTGTATTGTTTTTTCTAGGTCTGGGAAGAAAGTTGCTGGTAATTTGATGGGTATTGCATTAAATCTGTAGATAAAGGCATGCTTGGCTGTATTTAAAACACAATGCCAGCCGGGCTTGGTGGCTCAGCCTGTAATCCTGTGCTTTGGGAGGCTGAAGTAAGTGGACTGCCTGAGCCCGCGGGTTCAAGACCCACCTGGGCAAATTGGCAAGACCTCATCTCTACAATAAATCAAAAAAATTATCCAGGTGTGGCAGCGCGCACCTGTAATTCCGGTTACTTAGAAGGCTGAGGCAGAAGGATCGCCGGAGCCCAGCAGGTCGAGGCTGAGGTGGCTGGGAGAGGCCACTGCACTCCAGTCTGGGTGACAGAGTGAGACTTCAACTCAAAAAAAAAAAATAAAACACAGTGCCAAATTGGTAAATAGCAGATTAGACACAGAAATTTAATGAACTAGAAAACAAAGCTGAGAAAATTAACCAGACTCTAACAAGGAAACAGGATGAAAACATAAACAAGAGAATAAGAGTCATAGAGGACAGAATGAGAAAATCCAAAGTAAAGCTAAAAGGATTTCAAGAAAGAAAGAAAAAAAAAGGAAGGAAGGAAGGAAAGAAAGAAGGGAAGAAAGAAGGAAAAAAAGAAAGGGAAAGAAAAAAGAAACAGAAAACAGGGATGAGCAATAGTCAAAAAATTATGGCTGATAATTTTTCAGATTTGATTAGCAACATGAATTGTCATGTTGAATAAATCTCATGGGCTTTGAGAAGAAAAACAAAAAGTCTATTTGAAAACATATTGTAAGCTGGGCTCGGTGGCTCAGCCTGTAATCCCAGCACTTTGGGAACTCAAGACCAGTGGATTGCCTGAGCCCATGGTTTCGAGACCAGTCTGGGCAACCTGGCAAGACCTTGGCTCTACATCAAATAAAAAATTAGCGGGACATGGTAGCCCGCGCCTTTAGTTCCGGCTACTTGGAAGGTTGATGCGTAAGGATCCGCCGGAGCTCAGCAGGTTGACGCTGGGGTGGCCATGAGTGTGCCACTGCACTCCAGCCTGGTGTCTCAGCCTGTAATATCCGCACTTTGGGAGACTGAGGCGAGAGGATTGCCTGAGCCAAGCGCTTCAAGACCAACCTGAGTAACTTGGTGAGACCTCATCTCTACAATAAGTCACAAAAACTAGCTGGGTGTGCATCTGTAGTTTCAGCTACTTGGAAGGCTAAGGTGGAAGGATCCCCTAAACCCAACAGGTCGAGGCTGCAGCGGCCATGAGCATGCCACTGCACTCCAGCCTGGGCGACAAGAGTGAGACGACAACTCAAAAAAAAAAAAAAAAAAAAAAGTGAAGAACAAAGAATATAACAGAAATAGAAAGTATAACTTTCAAACCAGTAGGAAAAAAAGAGGGAAATAAAGCAAGCATGGTTAATACAGAAGGCAGAAAAGAATAAAATAAGAAAGAAAAAAATACAGCAGTTGGAAGGCATAAATAAGGTGCCAAGAATAAACTCAAATTCATTAATACAAAGAAATTAAAAGATAATTAAAAACAACCCTATTAAAAAAGAATCCAAGACTTTAACCCATACCTCACCAAAGATGACAAATATTAGGGAAGTGTAAATTAAAGCAACAATGAGATTTCACTATATACCTATTAGAATGGCTCAAATCCAGAACACTGACAACACCAAATGCTGGCAAGCACATAGAGCAACAGAAACTCTCATTCATTGCCAGTGAGCATCCAAAATGATATAGCTACTTTGGAAGACAGTTTGGCAGTTTTGTTTTGTTTTTTTACAAAACTAAGCATATTTTCATTGTACAATACAGCAATAATGCTCCTTGGTATTTACTGAAAGGTACTGAAAATATATCTGTACAAAACCTGCATACACATATTTAAAGCAGCTTTATTTATAATTGTACAGCCCTGAAAAACACCAAAATATCCCTCAATGGATGAATGGATAAACTATAGTACTTCCAGACAATAAAATAACATTAAGTGCTAAAAAAGGAATGAACTATCAAGCCATGAAAATACACGAAGAGACCTTCGATGCATACTAATAAGTGAAAGAAGTCAGTCTGAAGAGACTTCGTACTGTATGATTCCAACTATATGACATTCTAGAAAAGGGGTTAGAAAAGAGAAAGGGAAGTGTAAGCTAAGCACCAAGGATTTTTTTGAGCAATAAAACTTATCTTTATATACTATAATGGTGAATAAATACTATTATATGTTTGTCCAAACTCGTAGAACGTACAACACAGAAAGAAAACCCCAATGTAAATTATGGATTCTGGGTAATAATGATGTGTCAAGGTAGGTTCATCATTTGTAACAAATATACCATGCTGGTGGGGGATGTGGATAATGAGAGAGGGTATGCATGTGTGGGGACAGAGAGACAGATTTGTTTTACGATTTTTACGTGAGATGCACCTGAGACATAAGGATACAGAAAAGTTGAAAGTAAAAGGATGGAAAAGATGGACTAAGTTATGGCTATATTAATATCACACAAATTAAACTGTAAGGCAAAAATTATGATTATGAGAGAAAGATAATTACTATACAATGATTAAGAGAAAAATTTATCAGGTAGCTCTAACAATTTCAAAACTGCATACTATTACCAAATCAGCCTCAAATATATAAAGTAAAAGTTTATTGTATTTTAATAACTAAATCCACAATATTAGTTTAGGAGTATTTTTAGCATAATTCTCATATTGTGTGTGCAGTTAGAAAATTAGTAAGGTTATGTATGATTTGGCAAAACAATAAACAAGTCTGATATACAGGATATAGGATCGTGCTTCCCTAAATTAAAGGACACTTGTTCGTCTCAAGCACACTTGGAATATATTTAAATACTAATTCCATGTTAGGTCACATAGCAAGTCTCAGTGAATACTAAGTAGTAGAGTTGTTATATACACCAAATTCAATGCAAGAAAAACCCAGAATAAATAAAACTGTAGAAAAAATACTTTAAAAATTGGGAAATTGAAATATTAAAATATTTCATGCATCAAAGAAAAAGTAATGAATGGTAAAAGTAGATATCAAAATGTGTGTGGTGAAAGTAAACTGGGCCTTAGTGTATAGCCCTTTATGCATATATTAGAAAAGACAAAATATGAATTCATAATCATTTGACCTAAGAAGTTAGGGGAAAAAAGAAACATATCTTGGCTATCATGAATACTTCTTGAAGGCTAGAGGAGAAAGAATGGAAAGATGTTGGTCAAACAGCACAAAGTTAGTATTTTGCAAAATGAATAAGTTCTGGAAATCTAATGTATAGCAATGTGACTATAGTTAACAACACTGTATTATATATTTGACATTTTCTCAAAATATTAAATGTTCTTACCACACATACACTAAAGAAAGATAATAGTAACTATATGAGGTGACAAATATTTTAATTAGTCTGATTGTGGTGTTTATTTCACATGCATATATATCAAAACATCAAATTGCACACTTTAGTTACATATAATTTTTATTTCTCAATATCTCAATAAAAGTGAGAATAAAGGAGGGAAAAATTGATAAGAGATGAAAATTGATGAAATACAAATCAGAAAATATATAGTCAACCAAATAAAAATCTATTTCTTCTAATAAAATAGGCTAATCCATAGAAAAATGTATCAAGAAAATAGGGGAAAATAAAAATAAATAATTCTAGAAATTAAAAAACTGTCATAACTCTTTAAGAAGTAGAATTTTAAGATAACTCCATAAACTATTTTATGGTAATATATTTGAAAATTTAATGTTTTAAAAATAGAACTTATCCTAAGAAATACAACATCTAGACCAGACTATGTTTCAGACATAATCTATTAAAACAGCAAAGAACATACAAACTCTATTTTATATAAAATGTTTTGAAAGAAGAAAAAAAATTAAAATAACAAATCAAAGTCAGATAGGGTTTATGCCAAGAATGCCAGAATAAAATTAGAAAATCTATTTATATTATTCACCATATTAAACAGATAAAAAAAGGAAAAAAGAATTTGATCATCTCAAAAATACAGAAAAGGTATTTGACAAAATTCCATACCCATTGACAATTTTTTTTAAAAATTAACAATTTTTTTAGGAAATTATGAATAGAAGAGAGCCTCCTTAATCTGTTAAAGTATATCTACTGAATACCTAAACCTATTATCCTATTTCACGACAAAGCAAAGATGCCTATTATTGTTGCTGCTATCCAGCACTGAGTTGGAGGACCAACTAGTCAAGTCATAAAACAAAGAAAAAAATAAAATAAAATAAAAGCACACATATTGAAAAGCAATACCGCTTTCATAGCAAACTGAGCTTTAAAAAATACCTGGAAATAATTCTAACAGTCATAGGAACTGTATAGGTAAAAGTATAAAGCTCTAATGAAGACCTTTAAAGGGAAGAAATGAAGTATGATGTTAGAAGGTGGGTAAAGTCAATATAAAGATGACAATTATCCCAAAATTATTATATCAGTTAATGCAATCCTAATTTTGAAAATCGGATTAATATATTTTAAGATTCGTATGAAAGAGTGAAATTCCAAACATAGCCAAGGCAATTTTGACCAAGAAAGAAAAGAGGAATATGGTGAGACCCACTCTACACAGCAAACGAAGACAATGGTTGTTATATATCCTAAAGCCTCAGAACCTGGTAAAAAGCAAACCTAGAACTAAACCCTGGTTCATGTTGCTGCTAAGTTGACACTCTTACCTCCATATCATGCTCTACAAGGCTTTTTCAGTCATATTTTGAAGCCTTTTCTAGGATTGATAAGATGGAAAAGGTGCATGTAAAAGAACAGTCAGAGACAAGGAAGTTATTTATAGGAAAGAGTTGATGAGTAATTACTCAGAAGTATGGAGTTCTAAAAAGCCTTTAGATAATAACATACTTTTCATTGTCTATAAAGTCACAGAACAAAGATAAAAAATAAATAAGCATGTTAAGACGAATACGTATATAAGGAAATCAAAGCAAGGTTGATAGCCTTCTATTAATTAGAATATATGATATATATTATATATATATATTTGGAAAAATCTGGGTCGCATATCCTTTTATGAATGATGCTGAGAATTATAGTAAATATATGAAAGAATATGAAAGAAAGTATGTTGTTACATCAAATTTGTTTTATGAATGAATAACTAGGACATGAGATCTCACTACTTTGCCACCTAAAGAAAGTTATTTAGAACACCTGGGTTCATATTTTTAAGCTTTCCACTCATTAGTTTCTGTTAACTGGCATTTTTTTTAAGGATCTGCCAAACATCTAAGACAAAAATACTCTTAGACTATTATAAGAAAAGTAATTAATGGACCCTACCTACCCTTAAATTCCTTATATTCCAATTAGAGAGATACGGTTTGGAACACAATTAAAAAGGAATTAAGGACTAAGCGATATGAAATTGACAATAAACTTTACAAAAGTTGGCACAAAGAGAAATGTAAGTGGGGGAAGAATTTCATATTTTTCCATTTTTATGTTACTGGGAGACAACCTTTGGATTTCAGATATTTTTATTAGAAGTGTGTTCTCTTCACCTTAGAAGAGTAGAAGAGTACCAGGAGTCTACCTAGTGGGTAAAATTCCACTGAAAGAACACAGGGAATGCAGGGAAAATGTATCCCTGAGTATTAATCAATAATAGGATTTTTTTTTTATCAGCAGCCTCACTATAATGGAGGTATCTGACCACATGATTGCAGAGAGAAGCTTCCTGAAAGAGTAAATATAGTGACAAAAAAACAAGAACTTGCAGAAAATGCAGAGGTGATGTAACAAAATTAGGGGGTGGGGGAAAGACTAAACATGCTGAAACAATGTCATTTTGTAGCTATGCTTCATGTCCTGGCTTCTTGTCTGCAATTACCCTGTCTTACAAAGGTAAATTCTCTCTCAAAGCATTGGAGATGCCACTTTCCACTGAGAAACAGAAAGAATTAGATAGCTAAGCATGGCAGATTTGGCAGAAGCCCTATCTAAGGATATGTAACCTGTCTTCTGCCTAGGAGGGGAAAGGGTTTGGAGGTAGTTTAATTCCTTTGCATCTTTTCTTTTTTTTTTTTTTTTTTTGAGTTGGAGTCTTACTCTGTCGCCCAGACTGGAGTGCAGTGGCCACTCCCGGCCACCGCAGCCTCGACCTGCTGGGCTCAGGAGATCCTTCCACCTCAGCCTTCCAAGTAGCTGGAACTACAGGCGTGCACTACCACACCCGGCTGATTTTTTTGATTTTTTGATTTATTGTAGAGATGAGGTCTCGCTTGCCCAGGCGGGTCTCGAACCCGTGGGCTCAGGCAATCCACTCACCTCAGCCTCCCAAAGGCGCGGGATTACAGGCTGAGCCACCGAGCCCGGTTTGCATCTTTTCTTATTCCCCTTTACATTTGTAAAGGAAACTGTGATTATCATAATCTTGTTTCATGCAGCATCTGAAGTTAGCTGGTTTGGAGGAATGAGGAGCACTGAATCTTTGCCAATAGATCATGAGTTTTTGCCTAGCTTGGACTAGGATTTCCATAAGGACTGCATGACTCTAAAATATGTACATTTCTGGGCAGAGGAGAAGTTAAACAGATACACTACTTTCATTTCAAATAAGATCAATTTAGTGACTCACATGAGTTTTTTTCCTCTTCCCTTTTGTTATAACGTCTAGTTAATATATATCAGTTGTTCTTTCTTGTTCTGTAGGCAGGAATTAGATGTAAAAGATAGTCCACTTAAAAGCTCATAGATGAGATACTTGATATAGGTACAATCATGGTTCTTATTTTTATTTATAATTTATACTTCATAACTTTTTCAAAAAAGATTTGAGGCATATTATAACAACAACACATTTGTCACAGAAAAATTAGAAAATAAAAAGAGAGAAGTAATTATGAAAAAAGAAAATACTATGTACCTCTATCATAAAACTACGTAGTTACTAAAGGAGTTTCCTGTAAAAGCTCAGTGAAGTAGTTTTCTAACAATAATCATAATCATAATAATTAATTATTTGACACTTAGCACTGTGCTAAGTACTTTCCATATATTATCTCACTTAATTCTCACAATGATTATTGAGTGAAGTTGGTTTATAATATTTTTCTCATTTTACAGCTTAAAAAAACTCAAGTGCAAAGAGATTAAGTAATTTAAACTGCTGTCATATAACTAAGAAGCAGTGGAATGAGGCAATCAAGTTCTAGAATTCATGTCATTCTCTTCAGTATGACCACTGATGTGGAAAGATTCAGTGGACACCACAGGATTTTGCCTTATGTTTCTGGGGGAACAATTTAAGTTTTTTTTTTTAGTTGCATCATGGTGAAATGAACATGGAGCAAAAATGCTATCTACTGTTTTCCCCAAACATCAACTATGTCCTAGCATCATGAAGATTTGCCTGACCTGCCTGCGTATGTTGTCTTCTATTGGAAATAAAATATCATATCCCAGGAGACCTCTGAAATTTTCTCTTATAGCTTTGATTTTAATATTCCAGGAAATTATTCTAAATAATGAATGCATTGTATAGTTTTTGTTGTTGTTGTTGTTTTGAGTTGGAATCTCACTCCTTCACCCAGGCTGGAGTGCAGTGGCACGCATGCTCATGGCCATCCCAGTGTCGACCTTCTGGGTTCCAGCAATCCTTCTGCTTCAGCCTTCCGAGTAGCCAGAACTACAGACGCGCTCTACCATGCCCGGCTATTTTTTATTTTATTGTAGAGATGAGATCTCACCAAGTTGCCCGCGCTGGACATTAACCCTCGGGCTCAGGGAATCCACTTGCCTCGGCCTCTCAAAGTGCTGTGATTACAGACTGAGCCACCGAGTCCAGCCTTTTTGTGATATCCTTTTTATTATCAGGAAGCCTAGAAGTCATTGATGGAAGGGAGCTTTGATTCAGGAGAGATTTGTGGCTACGAAATCTTGAGCATAAAGGAGAAGAGAAGGAGTTTCTTGCTGCTGGCTATTCTCCTATTTTCTCTCTTAAAAAAATTCATTAAAGGGCATTTTCTCTCTGAATGATTACCTCTCCTCCCCAATCCCTGCATCTGCCAAACTTCAGGCATTTATGTTTCGAATCTATACAGAATAAAAAGAGGAAACTAATAATAATATAAAGTAAAACTCACTGTCTGCCAATCGAGGTCTGTGACCTGAATCACTCCTTCAAGACTGAGGAATTCAGAACTCTTAACTGACTACTGCTCAGTCATGGCTTCTCTTGTGATTCCTACTACTTTTTTACTTTCAAGGTGCCTTTTGTGATGAACAACGTAACTTTTTAGGGTGTAATGGCATATTATTTCATTGTAAGTCATAGGATATGATGAAATATTTTGGGGCCATAGTCATCTAAAAGATGATAAATGATTCAATGTCATTGTGGAATAACAGAATAGTTTATGACTTGAATGTGTTTTTAGTTGGTATCTGGGGTGGAAGGTGTGGGGAGGTGGTGTGGCAGAAAGAAGAGAGGGAAGCAAGAAGCCATATTACTTCCATTTTAGGAACCATTCATAAACTAGAAGACTTGCAAGTGAATTATGTACTATTCAGCTTCAGGTTTGGCTCTGTGTAGAATAGTGCCAGACACATGTTAAATATTAAGTAAAGTTTACCAACAATTTAAAGACAAGAGGTGGCCTCCCAAAAAATCCAGAAATATCTCTTGCAGTACAGGCTTCTTTCACTAGGTAAGTGTTCTAGAAACCACTGGCATCAGCGTACCTGTTGACATTGGTATGCATTATGATTTGTGGAAGAAATGTCCCGAGTCGTGGCAAACAGATGACTTGTTCTTCCACTATGACAATACATTGCTCACACTACCATGAGTGTTCAGCAGTTTTTGACCAAAAACAACATGACTCTACCCTCGCTATTCACTGAATCTCACCCCAGCAACTTTTTTTTGTTTCCCTGGATGAAAAAAGACCTCAAAGGGAAACGTTTTGTCAATACGGAAGAGGTAAAACAAACAACAAACAATGACAGAAGAACTAAAAGGCATCAAGATTGATGAGTACAAAAACCGTTTTGAGCAGCGGAAAAAGTATCTTGATAGGTGTATTGGATCAGATGGAGAGTACTTTGAAGACTGACGTGTACATATAAGAATAAATACACAGTTTTTAATTTAAAAATTCTGGTTTCTTCGCCTTCAGTTTCTAGGTTTATAAAAGACCTTGCAGTCCTTTTTTTACTCCCCATCCTTCTGTTTAGGGATAGGATGGGCTGTATATTACCAGAATTCCTTAGGATTCTCCAACCTAGTACTTGTAACAGCTGTATACAAAGACCAGACCCCAGGGTTCCTGGGACTGTGTGTTATTCAAAATAACTTGCCACCAGGGAGAAAAGTCTTTTAAGCCTCATGTTTTACCTGAGAAATAGGAGTAAAAGCAAAAATTTCCCTCTTCTCCTTAATGTAGGTGTGAATGTGTTTTAAATGAAAATAATTTCTTCCTCCTTCGAATATCAGGTAAAATCGATATTCTAGAGATATATGTCATGCATATTGCCTTAACTTCTAGAACACTATACTGTTATGTACCTATATATTGCAGTTTAAAAAAAAAAAACCCCAAGTCATTCTAGACCATTTTTTTTCCCTAATGATAAAAAGGCAGTTACATTTATTGTCAGATTATTTGATAGGGCTTGATTTCAGACATGTGAATATGCCATTTGAATTCTGAAAATGAATACCTAGATAATTACTACTTACTGTTAGTAAGTAGTGAGATGAAATAACACATGAGGATATTTTTCTTTGGCCTATATGTCCTAATCTCTGAAATCCTGCTCAGTCTGCTTGGTCAATCTTATATATGCACCAGCTCAGGCAAGTTTTCCTGGCCGCCCTCCTAGTATATCTTTGGTCGCATTGCCCAAACACTCCTTGCTCCTTGGGTAAGCCCCACCATCATAGGTTTGTACAGCATAGACCCGTGCCATGGCTTGACAGCTTTTTGATGGCAGTACTCTCCTAATCTTCAGGGAAAAAGTCAGTAAACTCATTTGCAGCAATTAGCTCCTAATCAAAGAGTAATTAATATTAATGTGTTATTCTAGTTCAGGATTTTTTTTTCCTCCCTTGGGATTTCTCCAAGGATTTCTTGGAGGCCTGATTGGTATCTGCTGTTGATTCCTCAGTTGCAAACTCTATCTTCTTGCCTTGTTGGGTAGAACAAAGGGCAAGGGAGTGTTTACTCAATCTGACCAAACAACTCCCCCCTCCCCAACTCTTGGTATTTAGTCAAGTGTCATCATCTGTTTCTGGCTCCTAGTTCCTGGGGTGGGAAGGAGGAAGGAGGAAGCTGACTCAAGAATCAGCTGGGGCTTCTGAGTAGACATGTTCCATCATCTTGTCCACCCAACTGCAATGAGGGAAGCTCTTTGTGTAATGAAGGCTTCAGCAATGGAATGTTCTTCTAGGATAATGACCATCTTTAATGAGGTCATTCTTAATGAGGGGTGGAAATGGGTATTCCTTCTTGGGACTCTTAGGCAACCCACAATGGGTAATAATAATGATTGTCATTCAGAGAGCCCTACAATTTACAAAGTACTAGTATTTCACTTGATTGTCATAATAGCCTAGCAAGGGATGTCCCCAGAGGAATAATAGAAACCTAAGTTTTGGCCACAGCTTTGCAAAGAAGAGAGAGACATCTACTAGACCAACCTGAAATGTCCTCATTGTTCTTGTCATGGTTCATGAATGTCAGAGTTCTCAGTTGATAATTGGTTCTGGTTCTGGGAAGTATCTGTTGCTCATATTGGATTAATTGGTATCTCATTCTTACTTGCAAGCTTTTCTTCCCTGCAAAAGGTGAATTATTCATCGTTTATGCTGCAGAGCTCTACTGCAGTTGAGATGTAGGAGAGCTCCTTTCAGTCCCACTGATGTCTTCTGATGTTTAGTTCCATGACTTACTGGAGCAGAGATCTTAGACATGGGCAAAAGAACATGATGGTTTTTGAACTTTCTCAACCTGCCAGATCCTTTCTCTCATGGAAATATACACCACAGAGTTAACTCCCAAATTATCAGAACTAGCATTTTTCTTTTATACCAGCCCAGCTCTATCCTTGGCTTTGGTCCTACACGCCACACTGTGTCCGGACTGCCATATGCTGGGTTGTGTCACTGTTGAGCAAAAGAGGCTGCTGAGTGGGTCTGGTTGTTTGGAACATCCACTCATTTGGTCCTGGGCACTACACTGGTTTCCCATCTGCTTCTGAGTACAGCTTGGGATCTGGTTCCAATTCTGAAAGTAGGAGAAGGTTTGAGACCCACCCTCACTGAACCCTGATTCAACATTGGGTGCCTGAGCCAGGCTCGGTGGCTCAGCCTGTAATCCCGCACTTTGGGAGGCTGAGGTGAGTGCATTGCCTGAGCCAGCGGGTTCGAGACCCACCTGGGCAACTTGGTGAGACCTCATCTCTACAATAAATCAAAAAATCAGCCGGGTGTGGTAGCGCATGCCTGTAATTCCGACTACTCGGAAGGCTGAAGTGGAAGGATCGCCGGAGCCCAGCGGCCACTGCACTCCAGTCTGGATGACAGAGTAAGACTCCAACTCAAAAACAAAAAAACAAACAACAAAAAAAAAATTGGGTGCACAGACCTTCCTCCTGGTTTGGGAGCTTTTATTCAGTCGAACTCAGCTCAATTAATTTGGCATTTTTTTGAGCAGTATGAGAATTGTATTCTGGTTGAAAATGAACTTGAAGTTAGACCTCTATTTTAGCCAAAGCTGTATGTCCTAGATATTGTCTCTTTTACCTCTAGGTCTCTCCAACCTCCTTTACCTTATCTTTGGCTCCAGAAAGGTAACTATTATGGGATTCATTAATGGCTTTTTTATTCTCAAGCTTACAGTTGTGTTTGACCATTGGAACTATCTCAAGTGGATGTAGGAAAGTGAGGTCAGAATATTTATTCCTCCTAACCCTTGTTTTTGAGCTTTGGGGATAACTGAGTTCCTTCACTGAAGGCCCTTGTTCCTCTCAAGACTCCTTCATATTAGCCCTCTTTACAGTTTCTAGTAACATTCCTGGTCTTTATCCCTTGCTGTTTAGGAGTGGTAACAGCATAACTGTTACTAACATGGAGATACTACATTATAATATGTAGTTTCCTACACCCCATTCACATGATCTTATTAGAAATAAACTCTCCTTGAATTATCATAATTGGATTGTGTCATCTCTTTTCTGCTGTCACCCTGCAGATACACTGTGTGATTTTGGGCAAGTTACTTCTCATGACCAGTTACTCCAAATGTAATATAAGAGATTTTGAGCAGATAATAATATCCCTTCCCACTTTAAATTTGTTTGACAACATAGGAACTGCAAAATCTCTGCTTTGGGATCATTGGATCTCATTGAAGATATAACATACACCTTTGAAAGGCAGAACAGAATTAATTATCCAAGTGATTAGGATGCATAATAATTGCTCTAAGAATTCAGAAATTGTCAAGGTCAATATGAACTGAATAGTGAGAGAAAACATGGATCTGTCAATAAATTCCACCCCCAACCAAAGAACCACTTTTTTTTTCTTGTCTAGATCCAGGATGAATGTTATATTCAAAGCTGTACTAAAGCAGATAGTCTGTCTTGGAACAATTCCAAAGAGCCCACACAGTATTTGCCAATCTTAGACAAGGATTCCTGGAAATTATTTGCTCCTGAGACTGGGTTCAGCCACATCCCACAATAAAATATAAAACTTCTAGGATTTCTTGTCTTGAAATATTCTTTTTTAAAAGCATAGATAGAGCCAGGGATTAAAAGTTGAGAGGCTGGAATTCTAACCTTACTTGTAATTAATGAACTGTACCTTAATTTTTTTAATCTAAAAATAATCTCTATATTATATTTTACAGTAGTACTCCTTATCCATGGGATACATGTTCCAAGATCCCCGGTGGATGCCTGAAACCATGAATAGTACAAAATCCATACTTTATTTTTCTTATACATACATACCTATGACAAAGTTTAATTAAAAAATTAGACACAGTAAGATTAACAATGACTAATATTAAAATGGAACAATTTCCACAGCATGCCAGCATTACTACTTTTGCGTTTTGGGGCCATTATTATGTAAACCAAGCATTACTTGAACACAAGCACTGTGATAAGTGACAGTTGATCTGCTAGTTGAGATGTCCACTAAGTGATTGATGAGTGGATAGTGTAGACAGCGGTGATATACTGGACAAATGGATGACTCATGTCCCTTGAAAAATAGTGGGTTTTAATCATGCTACTCAGAACAATGAACAATTTAAATTTTATGAATTGTTTATTTCTGGAAATTTGTATTTAATATCTTAGGTCTGCAGTTGACCATGGGTAACTGAAATTGTAGAACGCAAAGCCACAGATAAGGAGAACTACTGTATTTGTTGCAGGCCACTTTTCCTTTTTTTCACCTTGAGTCAGAGATATTAGGAACATACATAATGATATACAAATAATAACCTCCCTCATATCCACCATACAGTTTCAGAAATAAAATATTTCCAATAGAATTGAAATCCACAGTGTATCCTTCATTAACTAGATACTTCTCTTTTCCCATCAAAGATAATGCCCACTCCCTCTCTCACCTACTCCAATCCAGAGCCAAGGTCAAGACAGACAAATTGCCAACTTTCTCTGTGGTAGGGAAGTCTCAGTTACATTGGGCTGTAGTGTAGTATAGGGTAAGGGTCTTAGCTTTATGTGAATGCTGCTTGTTCAGTCAGACTTTTCTACTGTGTATCTGTAAATGTCAAAGTCCTAGGTTTTTGTGTTGGTAAATGTCTTTAGAACATCCACGACCTTAGGGTTGTCTTTCCTCCAGTGGATTATATCTGTTCCTTGGTTTGGTTTTGATCCTTGTAGATTTTCCTCATTTTCTTACTAGTTCAGCTGTTCATCTTTAAAATTAAATATTTTAGAAACAGATTTGCCTGTAACTCCTGCTTTTATTTCTTTTAAAAATTTAGTTTATCATATTGTAAAGTGCAGAAATTAGATGTGTTTTATTGTTCTGAGAATCAAGGGCTACTCATGTTGAGAATTTGAAAATTTTTCTCCCACTTCATAGGCATAGTGATCATTGCCTTAACTAATTATAAAATCAGAAAAAGTATCATGACCAAGGAACTAACCCAGTTAGCCCATATTTGCTGCTAACATTGACTTTTAGAAATAAATAATGGAAAAATGAATTAACAGTCCCTTTGGTAGAATTTGCTAGAACTTTTCATTTCAAGTTCCTAAAGGCAGAGACCATTCTTTTGAAAACATTTACATGTTTATTAGGTTTGAGTTTATTGAGGTCAGATATTATCTTATTTACTTTTACATCTCTTATAGTGTTTAGCACATTTCCTTTCGCATTGCAGGTGTTCAGTACATATTTGCTCATTTGATTTAAATTGACTCTTCCAAGTTCAGAGCAGAAACAAAATGGTCCTAATATTTCTTCTTTCTTTGTCTGACCTAGCAGTATAATTGAGCCAGCTCACAACCATCCTCTCTTTATGTTCCACAGAATTTGTGACTTTTATGATCTAATCTTGGCATCATTCGCTTTAAAAGTATTTGTTGGCTTGTATAAAAATAAGTAACTTGTAACTAGGTAATTTGTAAAAAAATGATTTGCAGTTTTGTGTAATATTAACTCCCAAATTAAATACAAATACCAATACATGTAATACTATAAATGACAGGGTTTATTTTATGTTTTGTTTTTATTTCAACCTAGGATCATTAGAAAATGGTTGTCATGGGAGATCATTCCAACACTCACTATTTCTCTTTTCCTAAAGAAACCAAAAATGAATACAAGCATAGGGTATAAATTTGACCACAATTCAAACCCAGTCTGAACAATTCCTATCAGAAGACAATACAAATAGTCCTGTATAATAAAAAGATTCTAAGCATTTTTAAGAAATAAAACAATGGTTAGAGATGTGTTTGTGTCTGTGTGTGCTCTAAATGATGTGCTGCCAAGTCCAGATGATATTAAAGCCTTTTGGCCTTGGGGGGATATTTGAGGTGAGATTTTGAGTGACTAGAGATAAGAAGTAGGGACTGGCAAGATAGAAGATAATATAAAGACATGTAAGCATCAGGGTTGAAGGGCAGACTGAAAAGAGATACGTGATTGGAAGAGGGTCATGATCAAGGGCGAGTGGTGAAGGAGCCCATTACCATTGTTATCGCCCACTAACAGCTCCCTGAGTTCCAGAGCCAGCTTCTAGTGCCCTTTACTTCTCTAAGGTAGTTACACGACTCAGAGAGGAGAAGTAATAGAGTAGAGGAGGAGAAAGAGTGTAAGTTACCTTCTAACAAAAGAGATTACTGAGTTTGTGGTAATTTATTATAACAAATATAGGAAGTGATTCATTTCAATATAATTTATGTAAGAAGAAACTTAGAAATATATACTAATAGAGAAATTGTTAATCTATAGGTATTTGTAGCATAATGCAATCATTTAAAATAATTGAAGACTAATACTGTGGAAAAATGATTATATGATCCAATGGATTTCAAATACATATATATGTGTATATATATATATACACACATATATATCCATGACAATATTCTATATAACCAAAACTATTGCAAAAAATAATGCTTTATAAAAACATGTACTTTGGGGTGAGTGGTATGACAATGTTTTTATACCATGTAAGATTTACGGAACAAAATATCATGTAGCATTAAGGTGATACTATTCAGGTCCAATTGTGTTCCTCTGTTCTAGTTTTTAGAAACTAGTGTCTGTATGTGTGTGCCAGTTCTAAAGACATTGTTTATTATCCTAGCTCTGCTGTAAAGTTAGAAAGCAAGAGGAAATATGTTCTCTACGTATCCAGATCTCAAATCCAAGGCAAGAGAAGAGAAAGGAGATTGGAAGGAAAAGCAAAGAAATAATACCCAACTCAAACACTTCTTTGATAAGAAAAGATCCAGCTATTGGCAAGAGGTAGTGTTTTGTGAGGACATCACAGAATCAAAGACGTGTTTCAAGGAAATGTTCTTTCTGTAGCACAAACATGATTAAGGGTAATGTTGTGTTATTTCAGATCTTCATTATTCATAAAAGAAACAACAAATAGTGCCAGACATACAAGAACAAAGGTAAATAGGCTTCAGATGTCTTCTTGGCTCTCAAATCTAAGAGAATTTATGAATTTAACTGTTTGTTATTGTTTCATATTTGTTTTCTTCTTAGAGGGAAAACACAATAGAGTTATTTTCCTTCAGAATAGTTAGTTTTAGTGACATGGATTTGATTTTATCTGACCTGCCCTCTCCTTTGCCCAGGCTATTCATTCTGTCAGCCTAGGTAACAAAAGCTGCTCTTGTGGTTACATGTATTCAAGGCTGCCCCAAACTCTAGTGTCTTCCCACAACCGGAGGCTCCAGTGGAGAAGCCAGAGGAAAAAGTGACATTAAAAACATATCAGCATCTTATATGATTAGCTCTACAAAGAAAAGGGGAAGACCAGACTTACTGTGTAGCAACTACATCCCCCTTGCCAGGTGCCTTTTCTTTCCTTATGCTTCCTGTTACCTGTATGTGGCACTGATTCTAATTTGCTTCTCTTTCAATAGCTGCTGTTGATGCTCAGTGTTAGGTCCCTGTCACAAGAATTAAACTGTTGGGGGGAAAGATGATGGTCATAGAGTAAATTGTCCTACACTTGAGCCCCACTGAGTAGAGAAAAATTTACCAGTTGGGTATCAAAAACAAATATATATATATATACTCTTAGTAAGAATCTAAAATGGCATGTCCATAAGGAGGCAGAAACTTCGAGAACTAGTGAGGCTTGGCGTTGCCACATCTGGTACCGGAAGGGAAACTCATAGTTCAGGGAATCAAAGAAAGAGAAGGCTTTAGAGCACATTTGTCTAGCTGGAGGACACCCAAAAACTTTGGCAATATTTTCTTTCAGTAGGTCTAAGAGCTTTTGACAACCATGGTATTTGTAATCTTTTGGTGCAATTCATATTCATTATTTCATTCATTCAGCCAGTATTTGGTGAGAACCTACTATATGCCAGGCATTTAGTGCTCAGTGTTAACAAGGTAGAGATTACAGTTCACAATGATAACAAAACTAATATACTTCTTGAATATTTTCTATAAGATCTATGTTTACTGCTCATCACTTATTTTATAATCCTTATAAGCAGATAGTATTTTCAGTCTTACTTACAGATGAGGATATTGAAATTTAGAGAGATATAAAGATAATATTTTATGCAACGAATATTTATGAAGTATCTTTTATGTGCCAATTGCTGTGCCTTATGCTTGGGAACACAATAGTGAGCAAGACAGGTTCAATTCTTATTCTCATGTAATTTAAATGCTAGTGGGGGAAGATAAACAATAAGCAAATAAGTAACTAAATAAAATGAAACTTGAAGCTAGTGATAAATTCTCTGAAGAAAATACAACTAGATAATGTGATAGAGACTGGCAGGCAGCAGGAAAGGTTGGATGAGTTAGATATATTAGATACAGGAAGGTTTATTTAAGAAGTTGACATTTAAGTTGAAACTTAAATGAAATGGTACCAGTCATGCACACACTTGCGAACAGAATATTGCAGGCA
Organism: Tarsius wallacei; assembly: GCA_963574415.1. Classification (NCBI taxonomy): domain Eukaryota; kingdom Metazoa; phylum Chordata; class Mammalia; order Primates; family Tarsiidae; genus Tarsius; species Tarsius wallacei. The sequence continues at coordinate 5,352 of CAUYQG010115707.1, read as the reverse complement.
GAAGGATTAGCAAATGCAAGGGCTAAGCTGGTATGAGTTTAGTGTATTCGATAAGCACAAAGAAATCTGGTGTTACTGGGCACAGTGGCTCGTGCCTGTAGTCCCCACTACTTGGGAAGTTCAGGCAGGGTAATCACTTGAGCCCAGGAGTTCCAGGCTGCAGTGAATTATGATCATGTCACTATACTCCAGCCTGGACCACAGAGCAAGACCCTATTTTAAAATAATAATAATAATAATAATAATAATAATAAAGCTTAGTGTGACTGGAGCCCAGCCAGCAAAGGGAGAGTAGCCCACTTTAAGTGACCTTAGGACCCTGGGCTAAAAGTTACTAAAATCTCCTGGGAGTCCAATTCCTCCAACTTCACAGAGCATATCTGAGGGCAACAAATGGGAGATTAGATAGGTTGTTATGCAAAATAGATTTTCTTATGTTGTGTCAGATAAAGCACATCTCTCTCTTAGATCAAGACTATTTTATCCTCCTTAGGCTATCTAGGCCCTTGGGATCTGGAGGTATAAGAGAATGCCACAAAAAATAGTGTTTTCTTCTGGTTCTCTCCCAGATTATTTGCCAACAGACATATCCCTTTTTAAATTTTTTTCTGGACTCTGCTAAAATTGCCAAGGCCAATATTGTTAACAAAGTATGTCATTTTTCTTTGATGGGCACACCCTTGTCTTCTCTTTCTTATTATTTAGTCTTTCTTGATTCCTTTTTCTCCCTGACTCACTTCATCTGAAAGGGTGATCATTATACATCCACAAATATAGACATTTGAAAGATAGTGCACCATGACAGCCTGAAGGATAAAAGGGATCAAGGCTTACTTGTGCTCAGAAATGCCTTGCTTTATTCTTACAGCCATGGATATGTGTTTGATTTATTAATTACCGTATTCAGATGGACTTCCAAAGTTCTTAGGAGTATTAATAAATAAATGACCTCGGAAAGCTTATTAAAATAAATGTTTCATCATTAAACTTATTATTGAGTGTAGCAATCTTTTTACTAAAAGAAAGATCAGTTCAAACTTTTTGTGTGACACAGCAAAGTATTCAGCCAACAGCATGGGTGTTATGACATCTTCCCAAACTTGAAATGCCCTCATATAACCATAACTCAAATGATATTAGTAGGGATGTGTGCATCAACATATATGTGTGTGTGTCTGTGTGTATGCATGATGTGATTTTGTGCATGTTCATGTGTATGTGTGCATGTGTGTGTGACTGAAAGAATAGAGACTGAGAGTGGAGAAGCACAGAAACTCAGGACTGGGGAGAAAAGGCAATGTAATGAGTAGTCGCTGAGCAGGAAAATGCCTATATTATCTAAATACCTCACTATTCAAAGTGTGGTCCTTGAAACAGCAGCGCTGATAATATCTGGGTCTCATAGTTATTTTTCTGGCAGCCCTATTGATAATCTTTAAAAAATAAATTCATATAAAAAGGAGGTGTAATAGTTTCACCAAGGACAGCAATTGTAATGGGTTCTTTTTTCTGCCCCTTGATCTGGATACTGCTGCTCTTAAGTGATTCTCTGTTAGTTCACCTATTGGTGTAAGAAAATGACCCAGCAAGTTGATAAAAATTGTAATGAAAACCAAGCTTTTCTACTCCTTGGAGTTATCAGTATAATAAGACTTCTCAAATTTAGCATGTAGGATCCTAGATCAAAAGATTTAAGTACGAAAATCAACCTCCCTTACATTTGTTTACTGTTTCTGAGATGTACTGAGGAGGAATGTTACACAATATAAAAGAGACAGATTTACCCAAAGAGAAATCACAGCATGACTACTTTGTTTTTTTCCTTTACAAAAGGATTAATCTCAGTGTTCCATGAGATATATTGGGTTTAATTTAATATTCAAAACATATATTTCCTATATATTTGTCACGTGAAATACGTTTATTAAGTTACAAATACGTGGTTTTTGATTATCTATTCAATTCTAGAAGTGCTTTGGTTGTTGATACATATTGTGAATTATCTGTGATAACATAAAATTTCTTTTATTGTTCACCAAGACCCAATCACGTGCTGGAATACTGAGGCAAGGTTATGTGTCAGAAATAAGGAGTGATCTTTCTGCCCAAGAGTTAGTCTTTCTCTCCAAAACGACCAAATAACTGATCAGTTTAATCAGTAGGGTAAGCAAAAATTGAAACAATTAATTGTAGGTTGTCAGGCAAGAATGAAGTAATTAATTTTGAAGGTTTTTTTATTTTTCTGTCAGTTTGAACATCATGTAGTCACAATTGGAGAGAACTAGTTGCATTCCAAACCAAGTTAAAGTGCTTTGAGATTTAATCTTGTTTTTATAATCTATATATGTTTCTTCTTCCATTACAGTTAGAAACCAAGATTAGATTTTATTTCTTTCAAGTGCTACCAGGAATGGGGCAGTACCTGTCCACCTGCAGAGAGGACCATATACTGAGGTTGGAGTCCCATATACCATCAGTCAACTTTGAAGCTTCTCAAGGCCAGAGTCCACACAAAGGGACGTGTTTAGAAATTTAGTACAAGGTAACAACAAGGTAACAGAATGGAGCTAGCTAATGAGTACTCTGGAGACAGCAGTATTGGGGGAATACTGACAGGTGGACAGATTCAACAGATGACCAGTCTAGCACTTAGTGATGGGACTTCAGTCTTGGGGGTGACAAAAGCAAATAGTATAAAAGCAATACTTTCTTTAGAGTAGCTGAATACTCAAAAAAAATCACCAATTCAAAAGTCCTGTTAATGAAAATTAGACAGAAATCAAGGGGAAATTATTAATGAATACCAGTGTATTGGGCTGGAAACAATTATATCTATCCTCCCTAAGATTATATCTATTCTAGAAGCTGAGGCAGGGTAATGTCTGTAGAGGAGCATTGAATATTGGCAGCTGAGATGAAGGAAAAGCCATAGAGGTTTGAATCAAAGCAGTGCATGAAAGCTATTTTAGTGGATCCCACAGGAAGCCAGGCCACTGACAATGAAATGGAAGACAACAAGAACAGGTCTGAGAGAGGATTTGGAAAGAGAGGATTCAAGCCTCTACACAGTATGTGCCTTGACACGGTGCAGTTTGAAAACTGAATGTGAGGTTTGAGGGCAAGGAAGAGTTGAAAATGAACCCTAGGATGAGATAGAAGTATAGTAAGATGATCAAATGTGATAGTGGGCACACAAGAAGGACCAGATTTAAAGGGAAAGATACTAAGGGCTGTTTAGGACATCTAAGTTTAAGGTACCCTTGGTGCAATAAAATATACTCGCCTGGTAGGCACATATGAGATCTAAAATACAGTTCAAATTAGATGGTATCAATTTTTCATGCATCTATAGAAAGGCAAAGGAGGTTTAAAAAATAGATGATATCATGCAAGGAAAAAGTATGAAGCAAGTTGAGGTTTTGAATAGAGCTTTGGATGATACTTTCATTTAGGAGTTGGAAGACCAACAGGAGGCAGTAAAGGAAACTGAGAAGAGACAATCACAGAGAAAACAGAAAAAGTAGGAAAGAGCCAAAACCAGAGGAGAAAAATATTTCGAGAAGGAAGTACAGCAATATCAAATGTTCCAGAAGCCTGAGCAGGATTTACTTATTCGTTTATTCAACAGCATAAACTCACTGCCTACCAAGCTCTGTACTGGGTTTTAGGAATGAGATCGAGGAAGCAACTGGTAGGTTTTCTTTAGTCATCATCAATGATATTTTCATTGAGGTTTTATATGAACTGAAATAGCAATAGCTCATTACAGTGGGTTAAAGATGGAATCAAAGTAGAAGAGAGAGCCAGACTGTGTAGACTAACCTAAGAATTTGAATGAAAATGGTAAATAATAAGAGTGCCAATGATGGCCTAATTGGTAAAAATGATTATTAGTGAGCATAGTTATTTCACTTTTGTAGCATAGCTCATGCAAACAATTTTGATTCATTGATTTGAATCAAATCATTTAATATTAATACAGCTGGATGCCCTAACGGGCACAAGGAATTATAAGGCATAGTTTTGTTTTTGTTTTTTTCCCCTTTTGGGAAGCTTACAATCTAACTTAAAATCAAGTGTGTATATGTGGGTAATTACAGGTTTAAAGCAATATATAAATTCAGTAAAAAATTCAATGAACATGACAAATGTTAGTAATAACATCCAATAATAATTACTTCTTGATGATGGGGAACTTCAGGCCAGACAAACTGTGAATTCAGGAGAAAGACAACCATGAGTGAACAAAGCCTTCAGCACAGAGGAGAAAATGCATATGGATCACAAAAGAAGACTAGAATAAAAGTTTTCATATTGGGAAGACAAGAGGGAGAGTAAGCTTCATTCCACAACTCTATCTTTTCCCATGGAAAATGGAAGTAGTGCCACCTGTCTTTCTCCTGCCCTCAAAAAGGTCTCAAAAACAAATCTACCCTTTCAGATCCTCATCCAGAAGCCTCCTTCAGGATTGACCCTATTTTCAGAAAAGGTACCAAAGTATTAACTATGCAGGAAACCTGTTGCCAGAAAGCACTGTGCCAAATAAGAGGAATAGAACATACAAGGAGACAAAAACATGTATTATACATAATGTTGTCACAAGCAAGCTCAGTGTTCTCAAGCAAGGAGAAAAGCTCAGTTCTTACTTTGACTGAGTTACACCCTGAATTCCAAGATCAGGATACGGATATTGAAGTTGAACATTCAGGAGCATGTCAAACCTCAGTTCACTGAGCCTTTTTGGTCTGAAAGTTTGCAGGTGACACTGACTTTAGACATTTTTTTTGATGTTTATTAAACCCATAATTGTGTAGAATAATAAGACTATAGCCATACTGAGAGACCAACCAGAAGTTCATGCCAAGATGCTTTTATAAATAACACTGAAAATATAGTAAATAGAGGAAGAGTAGTGCTTAATACGTATCACATATCAATTTTATTAACATAGCAGAATATAAATTTTTGATGCTGTTCAAAGCAACAAGGGGTAAGAAAGATTTTATTGTTACACATTTGAAAAATCTTAGACAAATGGTGGGTAAGACTCTTCTTTTCTTTTATTTCTTTGTTTTAAAGATTTGAGGTACAATCAGGGATAAGTATACAAATGTTCATTATGCAGGTACCCTTGTTGATGAGGTGTGCCCCCCCTCCCCTGGCAGTTTCCCACTACTGCCAATCCCTTTCTTATAGTGTTATGGTAATTGTTCAAGGTCCACTTATGAGTGAGAACATATGGTACTCTGTTCTTTGTTCCTGTGATAGATCACTGAGTATGATAGACTCTATATTCATTCAAGTTGCTGCAAAGTTCATATGCTTGTTCTTATTTATGGCTGCATAATATTC
>CAUYQG010115705.1:0-13480 GCA_963574415.1 Tarsius wallacei | reverse complement strand
CCTCATCTCTACAATAAATCAAAAAATTAGCCGGGCATGGTAGCGCACGCCTGTAGTTCCAGCTACTTGGAAGGCTGCGGCGGAAGGATCGCCGGAGCCCAGCAGGTCAAGGCTGCGGTGGCCGGGAGCGGCCACTGCACTCCAGCCTGGGCGACAGAGACTCCAACTCAAAAAAAAAAAAAAAAAAAAAAAGTATAAATAAATAAACAATAAAAACAAAAAATAAAAAATGATATATACTCAGGGTATACAATGTAATGTCTTGATATATGTATACATTGTGAATATTACCACAATCAAGTTGATTAACCTATCCATCACCTCACTTAGTTATCTTTTGTGTGTGATAAGGGTACTTACAATCTACTCTTAGCAAATTTCAAGTATACGACACATTGTTATTAATTATAGTCACCATGCAGTACCCTAGGTCTCCAGAACTTATTCATCCTGTAACTACAAGTTTGTACCCTCTGACCAACATCTCCCCATCCCCTCCTCCACCCCACGTGGCAACCACCCTCTTGTCTCTCCTTCTATGAGTTTGATTATTGTAGATTCCATCTATGAGTGAGACCATGCAGTATTTGTCTTTCTGTGTCTGGTTGATTTCACTTGGCATAATGTCTTCCAGATTAATCCATATTGTCACAAGTGGCAGGATATGCTTCTTTTTAAAAGACTGAATAAGATTCCACTATAACACCTACCTTAAAGTTAACTGATGCTTGAATCTGCCAACAACTTATCAAATGGCTCTGAGCACAATTTGGTCACCATTACTAATATGTCTATCAGAAGAAGAAGTCTATCAGAAGCATCTATGCCAGCTTCTGTACCTCCCACGCAAAAACATGTCTGTCCCACTCATCTTCACAGCCATCACCGAGTCATTTGTTGGGGCAGACAAATGACACTCTGCTAGTACTAGAGACAAACAAGACATACTAGGCTGACTGCCCTCTGGGAGTCCCTCCAAAAGCCGGGGCTAAACAATTTGAATGCAAGTGAAAACCCTAAGGCCTAGCAGCAGGCCCCAAAAGGCCCTGACAGTCTGTATCCTCCAAATGATGCAAAGCCCAGTTGTAAATTGTGAAGAACACTTTCTTTCCAGGGTACCACGTGCACCCCTAGACCTGCTCTTTTTTGTGGAAGTCAAAATAACAGAAACACTGTTATTTACATCTCAGGAGTGGTCAGATGACACCTCCAGGTGTTTCAGACACCACCACCAGCAAGTCCTCAGGTGACCATGGGACTCTCTCCAGAGACTGCTGGCGGTTAATGCAGGGGAACTTCCTACAGGGTTAACTGACTCATTTCATGTGCGTCAATATGGGCAATTTCCCTGCAATAAGAATCATCTGATTTAAAAGATGGTATAAAAATCTGTCCCCAACTTTAGCTCAAGTGGTCAATAAGGCCACTTTGCCCTGCACGGCATTCAAGTCAGCAGCCAACTCACCGGCAGGGTTGTTACAGATGACAGAACTGCCCCAGACCTCCTCCTTGTGGGCCAAGATGAAGTCTATGCAATCGCTAATCTGCACAATCACTGATACATGCTGCCATGCCAGGATTGATGCCTCAGGCCAAGTGGGAAGGTCAACAGAGAAACTTCAGGAGAAAGCAAACTGCTTTTTAAGATATACCCTGATGGTTTCTGAGATTTGTTCAGCAGGCTCAAATCAGGCCCCTGGGGCACAGCCCCTGAGGTCAACACTGCAGGCTGGCCTTATCCTGCCATGTAGAGCCCTGTTCATAGTAGGATTTAATTGCTGCATGGGACTAACTAAACTGCCTGTGCCAGCCCCCATCAGACAGACTGCCCAGAGTGGCAGACTCAAGGGGAAATTATCAAGATATGATATAGAAAGGAATCTAAGAATCAGCAACCTGGAAATACCAACAGGTGCAGGGAAAAAAGCCTCAACACAGGCCTGCTCTCTCCAACCAAAGGACCAGGACAGGGAGAACCTAGCAAGACAGAAAACTTTTCTTTTTTTAAAGATGTGGGGCACAATTCAGGGTTAGGTATACAAATGTTCATTATGCAGGTACCCTTGTTGATGAGGTGTGCCACGTCCCCCCTTCCCCAGGTGGCTCCGCTCTACACCAGCCAGAAATCACAGGAAAAACCACAGTCCCACCCACACCCACGCCAGCCAAGGCCAAGCGAGGGAGCTTAGATTACCACCCTCATTAGGCTTTAATGAGGCACTCCGACGCCCCTGCCAACATGGTCAGAAAAGGCCAAGTAGGGGACTAGGCCATAAGGAGCCTGACTCCCACCCATCCCAGTGTCAGGGAGACTACCTGGGAGTGTGGACTTCCACCCCCACTCACAGGCCCCTCCCCTCCACAACAGGGTGGTATCAGAGGAGGCCTAATGGTGAGTCAGAACTTTCACCACCACCTATTCTAATGAGGCCACCCTTCCACTCCACCCCAATGTCCCTGGAAGACACATGGAAAGCAGTAACAAGGCACTCCTACTCCTCCCAGAGAGGTAGCCATGGAGGCAATGGGAGCCAACTCCCACTCCTAACTCAGGTGTCGACAAAAACCTGAACTTCTATCCCTACCTGGCAGTCACAAGTTAGCAGTGCCTCCTTCCTCTGTCAGGAAATGGACATTAAAATCACAATGAAGTATCAGTATGCAACTATCAGAACAGCTAAAATTAAAAACTGTGATAAGACCAAATGCTTGAAAGGACGTAGAGAAGAAACCGAATCTCGTATTCATTGCTGGTGGGAACGTAAGACGGTATAGTCACTCTGGAAGAGCATGGCAGTTTCTTACACAACTAAACATGGGATTACCAAGTGACCCAGAATTGCAATCCTGTCTACTATGAATAAGTCACTTATGAACAGGCTTTTGTATGAACATTTAATTCTCACAAGTGACTTATCCATAGTAGACAGAGTGGAAACAATCTAGACGTCCTTCAATGGGTGAATGGTTAAACAAGTTGGTTTGTCCATACGATGGAATACCGCTCAGCAATAAAAAGGACCAAACATCCCAGTACATTCAACAACGTAGATGAACCACCAGAGAATTACTGTAAGTGAAAAAAATCAATCCCAAAAGGCTAATATTGCCTGATTTCATTTATATAACATCCTCAAAAATGATAAAGTTATGGAACTAGAGGCGAAATTCCTGGATGCCAGGGGCTAAGGAGGGGGTGGGGGTAGGAGGGGAGCAGTTGTGGCTATAACGGGGCAACAGGAAGAATCCTTGATGATGGAAATATTCTATTACCTTACTTAAATGTATCAATGTACTGATTGCCATTATGTACTATATTTGTATTAAATATTATATATCATGTACATCTTATGTATATTATATACAGCAAGATGTTACCATTGGGAGAAGCTGGGTAATGGGTACAAGGAATCTCTATTACAGTGGGCCCTCTATCCGCAGGTTTCAACATCTGCAGATTCGACCAAAACCAGATCAAAAATATTTGAAAAAGGGGCCACATTCTCATTCTATAATGAGCCTCCCAGGCCAAATAATAATAGTAATAATAATTAAAAATGCAAATCCAAAAATACTAGTCACATAGCATTTTCAGTTATTAGGTATTACAAGTAATCTAGAGATGACTGAAAGTATATGAAAAGGCATGCACAGGTTATATGAAAATATTATGCCATTTTATGTAAGACTTGAGGATCTATGTATTTTGATATGTACAAGGGGCCTTGGAACCAATCTCTCACGGATATCAAGAGACAACTGCATAGGAAATAAACAGTTTTGTAGGGTTCAATACTATTCCCAGTTTCAGATGTCCACTAGGAGTCCTAGAAGGTAACTCCCAAGGATAAGGGGAGGAATGCTGTATTTCTTAGAGTTGCATGTGCATTTACAATGATCTCAAACTAAAAATTAGGGGTTTCTTTAATGGCATTATCTCAAGACAAAAGCAAATTTTTTTAAAATGGCATTTGTCACCAGATTTTAACACGTATTACTTTTAGTCAGGTCTCACTCTTGCCTAGACTGGTATGCAGTGGCACAATCACAGCTCACTGTAGCCTTCAACTGTTGGGCTCAAGTGATCCTCCAGGCTCAGCCTCCCAAGTAGCTAAGACCACAGGCATGCACCACCATGGCTAGCTAATTTTTTTTTTTTTTTTTTTCGTAGAGAGGGGGTCTCACTCTGTTGCCCAGGCTGGTCTTGAACTCCTGAACTCAAGTGACCTTCCCACCTCAGCCTCCCAAAGTGCTGGGATTACAGGTGTGAGCCACAACACCCACCCAGATTTTAATATTTCTAATTTTCTTGTTGTCAGGCAATAGAAGAGATTACTAAGAAAATTAAACTCTAACAAGCAAGTTACAAAGCATTTCATGTGCATGCCATGTATAACTAGCAGCTAGGAAAAAACACAAAGATGGAAAAGACAATGTCGATTTAGAATATGTACTTCTAACCAAGTTTAACAAGAACTACAGAATTGACTCAAGAGATGTTCACAGATGCTTTATTATTCCTGCCCATAATCATCAACAGTGCTTCCAAACACAGTACAGACAGACCTGACCAGTGTATGACCAACCTAAAGATAAGCAATTCTACAGGAAGTCTTTCTGCCTCCCTTCCTTACTCCCAGCCAGCCTAGGACACTTTCCTCCCAGACTCTCCCACTCCCAAGCCATCTGTGTGTCTCATCTCAACCTAATCACCTCCCTCCCATGTTGGCTGGGCAGAAACAGGAGGGAGAAAGAAGAAAGTGGTACACACGTGCACGCCACATACACACACGTTCACTCTTCTCTCCCGTCCGCCTTGCTGCGATTCCTCCGAATAAGGAAGAAGACGACGGGGATGGCAGAGGAGAAAGGTTCACTAAGACCTCCAGCTGCCAGGCAACCCTCATTAGTTTTGAGGAAAGCTGCATTCTTACCCTTCCCCACTCAGTTCTCTACTCTCTCAGCCCTAAGCACACCTCCTGATTCCACCCGCCTCTCCCACTCCTATCCCAAAGCATTTCCAAAGTGCCTCCTTCTCTTTAAAACTAGTTTTCTCCCAGCTCTGCTGGAGCCCTGCCACAGGAGTCACATTCCCCGGAACCGGAAAATACACAGAATGAGTATAATTCATCATTTGTGAATGCTTTCACCCTTCCCTTCCAGGAACTCTAGTTACCAGAGTAACTTGTAAGCTCTCCTGTAACTGTAGTTCATTTTTAATGATTAGGTTACTTTTAGAAATTAGAGGTTTCATTTATACCAGAAACTTAATACGTATTAAAATACAACTCACACTTACTGGGCAACAACTGCTTTCACCTGTTAATATATCTTGCCCTTCCGGTTTTAAGCTGAGACCCATCAAGTGAAGCACACAGGTAGTCAAGTTGGCTGGCCAGATTTCCCATCTCCCGTTAATCCTCCGGATGCTCTGCTTCCAAAGCTCCAAGTGGTACAAAGTGAATATGGGGTCCTTGCACCAGAGTTCACCTACTTAAACTCATGATCTCACAATCAGTTCTAACAAATTTAGTTGATTTCCAAATTCACAGATGATCAGGAAAAAAATCTTCAGAGGGAAAAGCACTGTATTCATTCAACAACCATTTGTTGAGTGCCTAAGACGTGCCAGGCACTTGGAGATAAAGCAATGACCAATATACCGTGAGCTCTATCCTCTCTGGCTTATGTAGGGAAGGAGGCTCAAGACAGTAAAAGAGTAGATAAAATAGCGCAACCCTTTCGGGTCCCCTCCTGCTGTGGGAGATTTTCTGTCCTCTCAATAAATCCTGCTTTCTCAAAAGAAAAAAAAAAGTAGATAAAATAATTGTTTTTAAAAATTACATGTGACAGTTGTTAACAAGGCCATAAGCAGAACTGAGGATCTTGAATTTTCTCAGGATTATGAAGAGTAACTATCTTTCTAGTACTGTAGAAATAGAGAACAAAACATACAATGTATTGGCCACAAATACATCACAAAATTTATTTTTTAAAATGAAATCTCAGATGCCAGCTTGCTACCATACTTTTATGCTAAAAGCTGAATGCCATCCCAATTCTTTAGCGTGTAAGTGCTATGTGGAGGTGGCATTTCCACAGATGAAGATGCCAAAAACTGTCACCGAGCAGTGAGGGAGGGAAGTAGAAAGTATGACGAAGAACACGCCTTCTGCTGTTTCAAAATCTGGCCTGTAACAAGGAAAAGCACTCTTCCAAAGCTCCTCATTCTCAAGATCACGTAGCTTCCTACTTGATGAGATCCATAATCCTTACTAATTCTGGACTTCAGTTGTTTTAAAAAACCTCTGAGCCAGGCTCAGTGGCTCAGCCTGTAATCCCACGCTTTGGGAGGCAAGGGTGAGTGGATTGCCTGAGCCCGTGGGTTCGAGACCTGCCTGGGCAACTTGGCGAGACCTCATCTCTACAATAAATCAAAAATTAGCCAAGCATGGTGGCGCACGCCTGTAGTTCCAGCTACTTGGAAGGCTGAGGCAGAAGGATCGCTGGAGCCCAGCAGGTCGAGGCTGCGGTGGCCGGGAGCGGCCACTGCACTCCATCCAGTCTGGGCGACGGAGTAAGACTCCAACTCAAAAAAAAACCAAAAAAAACTTCTGTGTTCTCACTTAAGCACAAAACCACTACATGGAAAATCTGTTTAGGAAAGTGTATTACAAACAAGTAATCAACAAATCAACCCCATTTAAACTGAAGACTGACAAATTAATAGCAAACACTGGCCTTGCTTTCAACATTGTTTAACTCCAGTCAAAACTCAATCACAACAAGTGATCTTTGAGAAATGATCATTACATTAATTAACAACATCCTACAGTTAAAGCCTGCTGACCAGGAAGACCCACTTGACTGCAAAACTAACCCACAAAGGCAATAATCTGAGTTTCCACCAAGGAAGCTGTAAGCACCAACTGGAGCAAAAATAAATGAACCCAGGCCTCGAAAGGAAAAACAGCTTCGAACTGTGACTCTGGAAGAAACCTACATTTCTTTTCTTTTTTTGAGTCGGAGTCTCACTCTGTCACCCAGGTTGGAGTGCAGTGGCACGTTCATAGCCACCGCAGCGTTGACCTGCTGGGCTCTAGCGATCCTTCCACCTCAGCCTTCCAAGTAGCCGGAACTACAGGCACACGCTACCACACCCAGCTAATTTTTGATTTATTATAGAGACGAGGGCTTGCCAAGTTGCCCGGGCTGGTCTCGAACCCGCGGGCTCAGGCAATCCACTCGCCTCGGCCTCCCAAAGTGCTGGGATTACAGGTAGAGCCACCAAGCCTGGCCAGAAACCTACATTTTTTACACTTCAGTGTAATTTCCCCCAATTTAACTCCAAGATTTTTGTCAATCTGTTTAATTTTTCTTTCTCAAACAAAATTTTTAAAGACTCTAGATTTGATCCTTATTGCTTCTCCACTTCTTCCCAAACATTTCACAAATCCTGACCGACCTTAAGTTGGACAGTTAAGCCTGAAAGCCTCTACCTTGTCTTTCTTTCAAAACACCTGCAGCTGTAAATGGGAGGGAGCAGGAGGTGGAGAACTGCAGTCCAGTCTTATTTAATGATATCCAGAAACATTCCACCGCTTCCCTTCCTTCACCTAGTCCCTCTGGGGCCACTGCCAGAAAATTATTTCTTTAGCCCTCTAGGCATCAATCCTCAAACTCTTCCATCCAACGGTGCTGCTCCTTTCTGTTCCCACGGATATCAGCTTTTCAGCTTCTGCAACAACCGTGTAAAGACTTTCCCGCCTCAGTCTCATCGTCCCGTTCAATGCCCTCTCCTGACTTCCCATCTCACTGAGTGAAAATCAGTCCCTATAAGGGCCAAGCTCTGCATCACCTAGCCAGCCTGCCACTTCATGAACTCTCCAGTTTCATCCCTTTCTACTCTTTCGCTCATTCCCTGCTCAAACCTTTACACGTGTCCCATGTCTGGAATCCTCCCTCCTCTGGACTTTCTCAAATGTCACCTTCCCTCAACACCTGCACACACACACACACACACCCCATTTAAAACCGTAAACTTTCAACTCTCTAAGCCCCTAAAGAACTATTAACTACTGTATTAACTATTGGCCCCGCACATAAGTTCCATGATCGCAGGAATACATCTGTTTTGCTCACTGTTGTGCCCCCAAGGTCTACGGTTACCTGGTAAGAGTTCAATCAACAGTCATTCATTCAACAAATGTTTACGGAGCACCTGTTTTCGTGCAAAGTCTGCTAAGTCAAGGCAAATAACACACTGTCCTGTCCCCGCCTTTAACGTCCCAGATGGAGCGCTGCACCACAAACACAAACGTGCAGTATAGGCCTGAAAACTCAGACCCCAGGCAGGCCAAAGAGAACGTGCCGAAAATGCGGAGGAAGAGGCCTCGGCTTCCCCTTTGGGAAGCCAGTGGAGCTGTCCACCATCGCGCAGCTCGCCGGGGTCCAGGCCCGCAGGGTCTCCTCTAGACCCCCGCGGAGGGCGGGTCCCGCTTGCCATCCCCAGGTCTGCGGCTACTTGTCCAGAGATGCAACTTCCGGCCTCTTCAGGCCAGGAACGAGACTTAAGAAAACCAGCCTAAAGACCTCTGCTCTTCGGTCTCCAGCCCTCCTCCCACCCCCCCCTCCCGCGTGCAGCCCCCCACGTGGGCTCGCGACCGACCCGAGCTCCGGACCGGCACGCCCTCACGGCCCAGAGCGCCCTACTTCCGCGGTCCCACCTGCTCCCGGCGTCCCCTTCGGCTCCTCCCGGCGCATGCGCGAACAGGCCCACGGGGGTCCGGGCGGGGCTGGCGCGGCTGCCGCGTCTGGGCCCGCCCCCCATGTGGAGCTGGCTTCTGATTGGCTGGTGCTGGCTCGCCCGAGCGCCTGGGGCTGTGCCCGTAAAGGCGCTTGCCAGTCGAGTCTTAAGCCGTCGCGCCCTGCTCCTCGCCTCCACCGCGGGCTCCCTGGAATCCTTGCGACGCGGCCAGGATGTCTCAGGTACGCCGCGTGCACCGCCGGGCTGCCAAGGTGCAACGGGGTCGCAGCGGGGCTCAGCTTCTCGGGCTCTCGCCTCGAATGCCCCGCCGTTCCTCCTGGACCCGTGCCCAGCCCCGATTCGTTGGGCAGAGACTTTGCAAGCGGAACTTTCCGGTTTGGGGTTTCTAACACTGCCGCCCACCCCGCAGCTGCTGGAAGGTTGCCCCTGGGGTGGACTTCGCGGTGAGGCAGGAGAGGGGTGGAAGGCGAGGGTGCTGGAGAGCAAGAAGGGGGAGGGGTGGCACGGGTCGAAGGAGCAAGGAGACTGGGTCCCTGTCCCGAAGGACAGGACGGGACCAGGGGCGTCGCGGTGGAGGGGGCAGGCAAGGAGGCTGTGGCTGGGAACTTGGAGGTCAGGGGAGTTGGGACCAGGTGCCCGGCATGTGAGGCGGGGTGAGAGGAGAGTGGCAGCCGGGGAGAGGCGACCCAGAGGAGACCTTTTCCTTCCCTCCAGTGTAGACCCTTGTCCAGGACCGAGCTATGTGGAACGACCTCTGGCCCCTCCCGCCCGCCTGTCCCCAATCCAAGCGCTGGGATAGAGGTCGCTGCTGAAGGCCAGGCCCCCAAAGGGAGGGGGCCAGTGAGCCCCGGCCAGTGACTCCACTACACTCATGCCCTGCCCCCTTCTCAGCTGTTTCAAGCATGCTGTATCACCCTTGTCCACCAGTCAGGGCTTCTTTGGAACCCTAGCCATTTCCCGGTCTGACCCGGTGGAGGCCAGGCAGTTGGTCGCGTTGCTTTTCCTGCCAGTGGGCGAACATTGCGGGCAAAGGCTTAGCCTTCCTCCTTCACCGCGGTTTCCAGCACCGGATGCCTGCTGGAGTGAGAGCACCTGATACATGTGTGACGCTGGTGAAGTGATGTGCTTGCCCTAGTGTTACTGAATCTTTCTAGGTGCCCTTTTGGGACAGGGTGGGGGGAGACACGCTTGAGGGGGCTGCTTTTCTTGGCCTGAATTGCAGAAGGAAAGCCACCTTTTTGACCTCTCTGTCCCGGTCGCTGGGCTCTGCTGAGGCCACACAGCAGGACTCCTGCCCTCTCCCACCTGGAGGAGGCCTCATTCCCCTCCTGTCCCTGCCATTTAGGCTGAGTTTGAGAAGGCTGCAGAGGAAGTTAAGCACCTCAAGACCAAGCCAGCAGACGACGAGATGCTGTTTATCTATGGGCACTACAAACAAGCAACTGTGGGCGATGTAAATACAGGTATGCGAGCTGAGGTTCGGAGGTCCCCTGCTCATTAAAGCAGGTTCAGCAGCCTTTACTGGAAGTCTGTGGGAACTTGACTCAAACTTTACCTGAGGCTCTGTTCTGGTGACGGTTCCTGGGGTTTAAAAGACCGTGTTCCAGGTTGCTCAGTGATTCAGGAAGCAGAATTCAAATATTGGTTTTAGAAGGGCCTTACTGATTCTTTCCTGGGAAAGAAGCAAAGGTCAGAGACTTGGTCTAGCCTCTCAGCTCAGTAGTAACTGTGTTGAGGCATACCGCCTCTGCCCCAGAGGACAGGATCAAAGCTGGAGCACTTGGCTGCCCTGCCAAGCCTATCAGGAGCAGAGAAGCCTGGCTTCTTGTATTTTTGCTGACATAAGTCTGTGCCTTCCTGATGACCATTTGTTCCCTATCCAAAAATCTTTTGAGGCAGCGCTTTGGACTATCATGTTCTCTAATAATGTCTTTCCTGCCTTGGGCGGGTCTCATTCTGCTCCAAGTCCCTGAAACACAGGCATATCCTGAGGCAGCAGCACAGTGCATTCTGTGCAGGACTCAGAGTTGATGGTCATGGCAGCATAAAAGGCAGGCTCCCCTGCCCCTGTTCAGGAGGAAGGGTGAACAAGGCCCGTAGTTCCACAGCATCTGAGGTGGAGCAGGTGGACTGGCCACCGGCCAGCTGGATGCAGGTGATGGTGCCCACAGCTAAGGATCACAGGCAATGCCAAAATCAAGCCCTGAGGTTCACATGGAGGGCTTAGCTGAGGAAGGTCTTGTGGTGAAGATGAGTCTCACAGTGAGTTTTTAGACTGTCCTCCCAGGAAAGGGAAGTAGAGATGAAGTGGGAGCACCAAAGGTGTTGAGATGCTTTTCTTCCAAATGGTATTTTCACAGAGACTGGCCTCTGTCCATGCTGGAGCTAACTGTTTTCATAAGCGAAAGTAGACCGGTTTGGAAATCTATCTCTTCCTGATCAGGCAGATATCGTATCAACTCTTCAGGACTGTGTTGTTCAATGCAATAACCTCATGTGGCTATTTAAACTTTAACTGAGATGGTTCATATTAAATCAAGTTTTGTCTTCAGTCACACAAGCCACAGTTTCAGGTGCTCAGAAGCCACGTGTGACCAGTGGCTCCTGAATTGGACATTGCAAGTGTACATTTCCATCATCACAGAAAGGGCTGTTGAGAAGTGCTGCTCTGGGATTCTGATAGTGATTCTGCAGGTGCAGTTTGTTTCAGGTGTCCCTGGGAACGCTTCCCAGAAAGCACTCAGGGACACTTGATGTTTGCCCAGACACAGTGCTCGGGGCCGTGGACTCTGCTTGCTCCCCTTGGCTCTGTGCTCAGTGTGGCAGTGAAAAGCGGCAGCAGGATGCTAGTGAGTGTGTTTCCCAACTGCAAGTGATAAAAGGTCTGCAAGCATAAAGTCATGGTGTAACTTACAGAAGATTTGCCCTCAGTAAAAACTTCCAGAAGTCAACAAGAATAGACTAGCAACTTGGTAGAAAGATTGGTCAAGGATATGAACAGACACTTCATAGAAAAGGACACCCAGAAGGCTGATAGCAGTAGTGATTAGGGAGAGGAACTTTATAGTATTTTTCTCTATAGCTTTTGAATGTTGACCCATGTGAATGGATTTTTTTTTTTTTTTAATTTTTTAAAATCAAAGTACAGTTTTTGAGGCCAGGCACGATGGCTCACGCCTATAATCCCAGCACTTTGGGAGGCCGAGGTGAGAGAAGTGCCTGAACCCACGGGTTTGAGACCAGCCTGGGCAACTTGGCAAGACCTCATCTCTACAATAAATCGAAAAATTAGATGGGCGTGGTAGCATGTGCCTGTAGTTCCAGCTACTTGGAAGACTGAGGTGGAAGCCCAGTAGGTTGAGGCTGCTGTGACCATGAGCATGCCACTGCCCTCCAGCCTGGGCGACAGAGTGAGACTACGACTCAAAAAAAAAAAAAAATTAATAAAAATAATTGAAGCCCAATGAAGCTTAATGATCCAGAGAGATCTTGTTGAAGTTTTTCCTCCAAGGCTGAGCTAATTTAGGAAGAATAGGAGGGGTGGTTTAAATAATATTAAACTGAAGTTTTGTGTTCTCCCCTTGCATTTATTTCTTTTATTTATCTCAAGATAATCTCCTATCTGTGTCTTAGGCCTGCAAAATATGGGCTTAAAAAAACCCCTTTAATCTCTTTTCAAGTTGTTGAACTTGCCTCCTTTCACCCCAGGTATATGTGACTGCTGAGAGCCGCTTCAGCACGCTGGCAGAGCTTGTCCACCATCACTCCACAGTGGCCGATGGACTCGTGACAACACTGCACTACCCAGCACCCAAGTGTAATAAGCCTACTGTCTATGGCGTGTCCCCCATCCATGACAAATGGGAAATGGAACGGACAGACATTACCATGAAGCACAAACTTGGGGGCGGTCAGTATGGAGAGGTGTATGTAGGCGTTTGGAAGAAGTATAGCCTGACAGTTGCTGTGAAAACACTGAAGGTGGGTTGTGAGAATTACAGTTTTTCAGGCTTTTCTTGTGTGCTCGATCACTTGGAAATATCAGTGTGCTCTTCTTTAACTTTGGAACGCTTTCCACCCACTGGAGCCAAGCACCATCAGCCAACTGTGATGATTCACCTTAGTGCCATTGCTGACAGTGCAGAGGCAGATTATTCACTGCAATGCAGTGAAACCCACATGTGGGAAAGGTTTGTCTCTAGAGGCTATTGATGTAGACCTTAGTGGGAATTTAGAAGCAAATTATAAATTATAGAAGCAAAACAAGCTGTCTTGCTTCCTGAGAATGACCCCTGCTGGACAGAACTCTTTGTGCATCGTC
Organism: Tarsius wallacei; assembly: GCA_963574415.1. NCBI lineage: Eukaryota > Metazoa > Chordata > Mammalia > Primates > Tarsiidae > Tarsius > Tarsius wallacei. The sequence continues at coordinate 392 of CAUYQG010115705.1, read as the reverse complement.
TGAAAATTATGGGGCTCTTGTTCTGTCCTTTATCTCCCTGCTTCTTGTATCTCCCATCTCTTTGCAATTAGATCACTTCTTAGTATTCACAGAAATCTTTCCTGGAACTGCTCTGCCTCTTCTTTAAAGCATTCTGGTATCAAATTAGAGGGTTTTCACTCATTTGGTTTTCCCAGAGCCTCAGTAGCTCTGTTATATCACTCATAAAAGCTGTTCTTCAGCTATGAGTAGTAGTCAGTTCTGTTTCTTTCTTTTTTTTTTGAGTTGGAGTCTCACTCTGTCGCCCAGACTGGAGTGCAGTGGCCGCTCCCAGCCACCACAGCTTCGACCTGCTGGGCTCCGGCGATCCTTCCGACTCAGCATTCCAAGTAGCTGGAACTACAGGCACGCGC
>CAUYQG010115703.1:0-11583 GCA_963574415.1 Tarsius wallacei | reverse complement strand
AGGAATTGGTTGCCAGTTCCAATTTCCATAAGGGTGTCTCCCGCATTTTCTAAGAGTCTTATAGTTTGAGGCTTTACATTTAGGTCTTTGATCCATTTAAAATTGATTTTTGCATATGGGGATAGGTAGGGATCTTGTTTTCATCTTCTACATGTGGTCAGCCAGTTTTCCCAGCACCATTTGCTGAATAGGTTCTTCTCTCCCCAGTGATTGATAGTGGAGGCTTTGTTGACGATGAGTTGATTGAGAAATTGAGGTTTTGTTTCTGGAATCTCTATCCTGTTCCATTGGCCTGTATGCCTGTTGTTGTAACAATACCAGGCTGTTTTGATTATTGTAGCTTTATAATAAAATTTAAAGTCTAGAAGTGTGACACCCCCTGCTTTGTTTTTTTGTTTTGTTTTGTTTCTGAGGATTGTTTTTTGCTATTCATAGTGGATTATGTTTCCATTTGAATTCCTGGATTGTTGTTTCCAGACCTGAGAAGAATGCTGCTGGGAATTTAATAGGTATTGTGTTAAATCTGTAGATTGCCTTAGGGAATGGACATCTTAAAATTGCTATTCTTCCAATCCATGAATATTTTTCCATTTGTTTGTATCATCTGTGATTTCTTTGAGCAGTATTTTGTAGCTTTAATTGTAAAGTTCTTTCCCATCTCTGGTTTGGAAGATGCAAAGTTTTTTCTTTTTTTTTTTTTTTTTTTTTGCTATTGAGAATGAGATTGTGCTTTTTATTTGGGTTTCTGTTTTTTTATAGTTGCTGTATAGAAATGTGACTGTCCTTTGCACATTTATTTTATACCCTGAGAATTTCTCAAAGTCATTTATCAGTGCACAGAGGTTTTTGACAGATTCTCTTGGGTTTTCAAGGTATAGAATCATGTTGTCTGCAAAGAGAGAAAACTTGACTTCCTCTTTTCTTATTTCAATACTCCTGATCTCCTTCTATTGTCTGTTTGCTCTAGCTAGGACTTCTAAAACTGTAGAACAGGAGGGGTGAGATCTGGCCTCCTTGTCTCATTCCAGCTTTCAGGGGAAATGGTTCCCATTTCTGTCTGTTTAGCAGTATGCTGGCTATGGGTTTCTCATAGATGGCTTTTACTATTTTGAGGTGTGTTCCATCTATGCCTAGATGTTTGAGGGTTTTTATCAAGAAGAGGTGCTGGATTTTATCAAAAGCTTTTTCCACCTCTAATGATATAATCATGTGGTTTTTGCTTTTACTTCTGTTGTATTTAATTATGTTTATGAACTTACGAATGTTGAACCAGCCCTGCATCCCGGGGATGAAGCCTTCATGGTTGTGGTGGATGATTTTTGAGATGTGTTGTTCAATCCAGTTTGCTAGGATCTTGTTGAGAATCTCAGCATCTATGTGCATCAAGCATATTGGACTGTAGTTCTCTTTCTTTGTTTGATCTTTACCTGGCTTGGGCATCAATGTGATGTTGGCTTCATAAAATGATTTAGGGAGAGTTCCGTCATTTTCAATTGCCTGGAATACTTCCAATAGGATTGATATCAGTTCCTCCTTGTATGTTCTGTAGAGTTCTGCTGGAAAGCCGTCAGGTACAGGGTTGTTTTTGTTTTTTTTTTTTGAGATAGTTTTCTTAGGACATAGTCAATTTTCTGGTCTATTTGGGGTATCAATTTCTTCTTGTTTCAACTTGGGGTGGTTGTGTGATGTAAGAAGTCCTCCATTTATTTTAGGTTTTCAAGTTTTTCCATACTAGTGTATATAGTAGTCTCTAATAATCTTTTGTATTTCTTCAAGGTCATTTGTGAAATATGACCTTGCGTTTCTTCATCTTTTACGTTTCTGATTGTGTTTATTTTGGCCTTTTCTCTCTTTTTCTTGGTTAGTCAAGCTAGGAGACCAGCAATCTTGTTAATTATTTCAAAGAACCAGTTGTTTGTTTTGTTGATTTTTTTTTTTTTTTGTATTAACTTTTTGTCTTCTATGTCCCAGATTTGGGCTTTTATTTTGGTGATCTGAATTCTTCTGTTGAAGTTAGAGTTTTGGTGGTCTTGCTTTTCCAGTTTTCTTAAGTGATTTGTTAGGCTGTTTTTATGATTTTTCCATTTTCTTCACATGTGTTCATAGACATATGAATTCCCCTATTATTACTGTTTTCATGCCATCCCAGAAGTTTTGGTAAGATGTTTCTTCAATTTCATTTGTTTCTGGGTATCTTTTAATATCTGTTTTGATTTCCATGTTGACCCAGGAGTTGCTTAGCATCATGCTGTTTAGTGTTCATGTCTTTATGGGTTTTGGGGGAACTTTGTTGGTGTTGATATTTATTTTTATTCCACTGTGGTCTGAGAAGGTTCATGACAGAATTTCAGTCTTTGAAATTTGTTTATGCTTGATTTATGGTCAAGGATGTGTTGATCTTAGAGTATGTTCTATGTGGTGATGAGTAGAATGTATATTCCATGGCCGTTGGGTGGAGAGTTCTATAGGTATCAATTAAGTCTATTTTGTCAAGTGTCACACTGAGGATCTGGATCTCCTTGTTGATTTTTTTTTGCCTTGTTGATCTGTCTAGGGTTGTGAGTGAAGTATTTAAGTCCCCAGTTATGTTAGTGTTAGAGTCAATGTCTTTTTTAAGTTTACCTAGAAGCTGCTTTATGAAAGTTGGTTCTCCTATGTTTGGTGCATATATGTTTAGGATGTATATTTCTTGTTGGTGGATTGACACTTTTATCATTATGTAGTGACTTTCTGTATCTTTTAAAATTTTTATTAGCTTAAAGGGTATTTTGTCTGATATTAAGATCACACCTCCTGCTTTCTTTTCTGTTTCATTTGTCTGAAATTTTGTTTTCCATCCTTTTACTCTGAGTCTGCGAGTGTCCTTTCTGGTAAGATGAGTCTCTTGGAGACAATATATTTTTGCACATGATATTTTATCCATTTTGCCATTCTGTGTCTTTTCAGTGGTGCATTTAGTCCATTCACATTCAGGCTGATTATTGAAATGTGAGAATTTATTTCTGTCATGAGGTTCTTATAGAGTTTGTTGTTGCTGTTGTTGTTTGTTGGCTTTCTTTTGATTTTTGGGTTGATTCATGTGTGTTTTCAATCTTTTTCCTGCATTCTTGTGAAGGGCATTTTTGTGTTGTGTTGTTGTTGTTTCCTTTCCTCTGTGTTTAATACTTCCTTGTGTTTGTTGTAGAGCTGGTCTGGAGGCAGTGTAAGCTCTTAGGGTTTGAATTCTGAAAAATATTTCAATTCTCCATCACCGATGAAGCTTAGCTTAGCTGGGTAGGCAATTCTTGGTTTAAATTGTTTATATTTGAGAGCTTTGAAGATTGGGCTCCAAGCTTTCCCAGACTGACGTGTTTCTGCGGATAAACTGCTGCTACTAAATTTGTCTTTCTCTGGTATGTAGACTGAACTTTTTCCCTTGCTGCCTTTAGGATTTTTTTTTTCTTTTATATTACTATGTGTCTAGGAGTTGGTCTTCTCATTTGCTGTTTTGCAGAGGTTCTCTGAACTCTTATTTTTGAATGGTCACATCACAGATGAGATGAGGGAAGTTTTCTTAGATAATTTCAAGGTATGTTTCCAGGGTGGTCTCTGTCTCTCTTTCTGTCTCAGGAAGTTCAATTACTGTTAGGTTTGGCCTCTCGAAATAATTGCTCATCTCTTGAAGGTTTTGTTCTGTTTTTTAAAGCTTCTTTTCGGCCGGGCTCAGTGGCTCAGCCTGTAATCCCATGCTTTGGGAGGCAGAGGTGAATGAATTGCCTGAGCCCGCGGGTTCGAGACCCACCTGGGCAACTTGGCGAGACCAGGTGTGGTAGCGCGTGCCTGTAGTTCCAGCTACTTGGAAGGCTGAGGTGGAAGGATTGCCGGAGCCCAGCAGGTTGAGGCTGTGGTGGCCGGGAGCAGCCACTGCACTCCAGTCTGGGCGACTGAGACTCCAACTCAAAATAAAATAAAATAAAGCTTCTTTTCTATGTTTTTGACAGTTTGTGTTAGTTCCATATTTTGGTCCTCAAGCAGATTCTTTCTTCTGCTTGGCTAATTCTGCTTTCCATGCTTATCAGTTTGTTATTTATTTCATTCACAGTATTCTTTACTGCTATCTCCATATCAACTCCTTCATTCTTTCCTCTTGTATCTCCTCAATTCTATTTATTTTATCTAGTAATGATATCTGGTTTTGTGTTTGAGACCAGTCATTCTGAGGGATCTTCATTGTTTGCATTCCGAAGTCTGCATTCTCAGTGTCTGAACACCCAGGGATCTGTGCAAGACCCATGTTCTTCTTTTGGTTTTTCTTCATTTGTGTAGATTTTCCTCTCCCCACTCCCCTTCTTTTAACCTCTTCTTTAATTCTGTTGCTAAGGGATGGGGAGGGTAGTTTTCACTTCTGCTTGCTCAATCTCCTGTTCTCCCTCAAATGGATCCTCAGGCTTTGTTCAATTCTCAAGTTGGACTGTGGGTTGGGGCTGTACTTTTTGCAGTTTTGAGACTTAATTGGGGGAGAGCTGTGATTCATAATCTATCTGTAGATCCCAGTATCTGCTGACAGGTGTGTGGGCCCCCTAGAATCTACTTCCCACTCCCTTACAATCTGTCCATGCAGTGGGGATTTAGGTTTGCTCCCTGAAAGCAAAATGAGGTAAGGGAAAGGAAAAAATGGGAAAAAGAAGGAAAGGGGGCAACAGGAAGTTGGAGAGGGAGAAGAGTGGGAGGAAAACAGACATACTAACAAATGAAAGACAAACGAAGATAGAAATGATTTTAAAGAAAACAAAAACATACAGACAAACACACAAACCAACAAAAAATTTCCTATTAATTTACTCTCCCTCAAAAATATCCTTACACAAACAAGAAGTCTAAAAAAGCAGCAATAAAATAACAGAAAAAGCAAGTAAGAAAAAGTAATCAAATCAGAAAGAGAAAAAAAAGCAAACAGACAAAAATGAGCAAAAGAAATGGACAAGAAAACAAAACTTGCTCTGAGGTTGTTCCTGTAAGTTCATCTTCCTTTCAGTTCTGATTTCTAGCCCCTCCCCTCTGCTCTCAGCGTAAGCAGATAGGATTGCTCTCAGTGTGGGTCAGATGCCCCAGGCCTACTGCAAGAGGAGGGTGGATCAGATCTGGACTCACCCGGCTTGCTGCCTGTCAAGTGAGTCATTCAGATCTGATATGTCTGTGTCCCATTTGGCATGTGGCAGAGGCATCTGACTCTCTAAGTTTGATGAGGTTACCTCTAGGGCCTCAGTTGGAGGCTGGGTATTGCTGGGTGGGGCAATGCAGGTCTCTGCCTGGTCCTGGGACAGAGCAAATGACTCCCGTTGATGTTTCCTCACCAGTGGTAGGGCTCCTCTCTCCAGCTTTCCCTGATATTCTCTCTCCATGGATCAAATATAGGGTTCCAGCTGCTTTGTTGTCACAGGTGATAGTGTGGGCCAGGCGTCAGGTGATGAGAATCAGATGTATTTCAGCATGCTGGTCTCATGAGAGTCCTGAGAACAGCAAATAATCCTGTACACCAGTGGCTCCAGTCTCAGGGCAGTGGGGGGATTGCAGTCACCTCCAGAGGAGAGCCCCAGGTGCATGAACTGGAGTCTTCCCTCAGATGAACTTTCATTCACCCACTGGCACACACCTCCTCATGCAGAAGCAGTCTACTTCAACTCACAACAACATACTGAACTGAGCTATTTATGAACCAAGCTGAGCCTTTTCCTTTCTCTGTTTACTGGGCAATAAATAACCTTCATATGGTCATAAGTGTGAACTAATGAAGAAGCATCAGTGAAACAGTGCTTACATAACTTACTTATGCTCTATGGTCCTTCTAGAGTTCAAGTCCAGATGTGCCACTTCCATTTTACAACAGATCAATGCTGGGACCACCTGACCTTATGAATTCATTGGTCTGAAAGAACTCACTTCATGATAGGCAGCTTTGGCTATATGGTCACTTAATGTCTCATATTCAAAATCTCCTCCTCTATCAAGGCCTAGCAACATGGTTTATGCTTTTCAAATAGTATTTTGCTTTCTGCTACGGATGGTAAGGATTTGCTCCAGAGTTCTAGCAGTCTATGTTGTGATTCTTCTATTTGGACTTTTTATAAACTCCACATGGGATCTTGGCCCCCAATACATTAGGGTCTGCTTAGTAATACAACTCAAGTGACAGGATTGCTTGTATTGCAGCCTGGGCCAGCTGTAGAGCCATTTCTTTCTGTCAGCCTTATTCAACCTGGAAAATGATTACATTCACCTGGCAAATGGGTCAGAAGAGTATTTCCAAGTGCGAAATATGCTCCCTTCAGAACCTGAAGAGGTACGTCAATCATTTTACTCATTTCTTATTTGTGGGAAGTGTAAGGCAAAATAATCTGTTTCTTATTGTGAAGGGAATGAATTCACATGCCCCAAACTATTGGATCCCTATAAATGTCACAGATGTCACCTTTTGGAATACTTATGTTTGACGACAGCCTCCAATTTTCCACTTTTTGCTGCTCATCCAGTTTCAGCAGAGTAATGCTTTTGATATTGTGTATGAATATGATGTTCTGCAGGATGTGCAGATGCCCCACATGCCTTTGGACATACTATAGCAAGGTATTGGAGTGCTAACATAATCCTGGGAAAGACCGTAAATGTATATCGTTCTTAATTTTGTTTCTCCTTTCTGATAAGATGAGACATAGACATTTAACAGGTCAGTAGCTATATTCTGCATGTACAAGGCAATGTCAATCTGCAATTGGGACTACCCCTTGGTAAATTTTACAGTAACCTACTTTCACATACTGTATTTTAAGGACCAGAGTGATAAATTAAATAAAGATTTGACAGAGACTAACCCTCTTAATTTGTTGTTAATTTTTTTTTCTATTTTAGTAGCTTTCAGGGGTACAAATAGTTTTGGGTTGCATGGATGCATTGTATAGTTGTAAAGAAGTTTGTGCGTATTGTATCTGATAATTTTTTTAAGTTATTGTCAGTTGACACAAATTATACATATTTATCTTTTGTAACATGTTTTGAAATATGTAAATATTGTGAAAGGGCTGAATCAAATGAATTAACATATACATTACCTCACATACTTATCATTTTATGGTGAGAACACTTAAAATCTATTTTCTTAGGAATTTTTTTCTCTTAGCAATTTTTAATACAATACATTGTTATTAACTATAGGCACCATGTTGTACTATAAATCTCTTAAATCTCGGTCTATGTGAAATTTTGTATCCTTTGACCAACAATTTCTCTATCCCCTTCACTCCCCAGCCCCTAGTAACCATTATTCTACGTTCTATTCTAGGAGTTCAAATTTTTTACATTTCACATATAAGCGAGATCACATAGTATTCGTCATCTTGTGGTTGACTTAATAGTAAGTGAAGACATAATGTTTTCCAGATTCATCCTTATTGTTCCAAATGACAGAATGGTCTTCTTTTTCAAGGCTAAGTAGTATATCATTGTGTATATATACTGCATTTTCTTTATCCATTCATCCATTGATAGACATTTTGGTTGATTTCGTATCTCGGTTATTGTGAATAATGCTGTAATCAACATGGGAGTGCAGATATCTCTTTGAAATATTGATTTCATTTCTTTGAATATCTACCTTAGATCCTACACTAGTTCTATTTTTAATTTTTTGAGACATCTCCATACAGTTTTATATAATGCCTGTATAATTTACATTCCCACCAACAATGTGAAACTGTTCCCTTTTCTCCTTGACCTCTTCAACCTTACCTTTTGTCTTTTAGATAGTAGCTACCTAAGAGGTGTGAGGTGTTATCTCATTGTGCATTTATCTGCATTTCTCTGATGATTAATGTTGTTGAACATTTCCTCACATACCTTTTGGTCATATGTATATCTTCTTTTAAGTGATGTTTATCCAGATCCTTCGCCCATTTTCTGATTGAATTATTTATTTTCTCACAGTTTAAGTTATTTACATATTACGAATATTGACTCTTTTAAAGACACATGGCTTGCAAATATTTTCTCCTATTTCATAGGTTGTCTCTTCACTCTGTTGACTGTTTCTTTGACTTAGCAGAAGCTTTTCAGTTTGAAGTAAATTCATTTGTCTAATTTTAGTTTTGTTGCCGATGCTTTTGGGGTCATATGTAAAAAAAAAAAAAAATCATTGCCCAGGTCTGTGTCATGGATCTTTTTCATTATGTTTTCATCTACTAGTTTTGCAGTTTCAGGACTTATGTTTGTCTTGAATCCATTTTGAGTTGATTTTTTGTATATGATGTATAAGATAAGGGTCTAATTTCATTCTTCTGTATGTGGCTATTCAATTGCCTCAACACCATTTATTGAAGAGGCTGTTCTTTTCCTATTGTGTGTTCTTGGCACCTTTGTTGAAAATCAATTGATCATATATTAGTGGATTTATTTCTCAACTCTCTATTCTATTTTGTTGGTTTATGTGTTGGTTTTTATTTCAGTATGAACATTTTAACAATATTAATTGTCCAATTCATGAATGTGGGACATCTTTTTTTGTTTTTTTGTTTTTTAATTTTTTATTGATGTTTAGTTTACAGCTGTTTCACCTTCTTTGTGAAATTTATTCCTAAGTACTTAATTTTTTTGTAGCCATTGTAAACAAGATTAATATTTTTTCAGATAGTTTGTTGTGAGTTAATTCTTGCATGTTGACTTTGTATCTTGCAACTTTACTGAAATTTGTTAGTTCCAACAATTTTTTAGTGAAACTTTTAGGATTTTTTTTAATATATATAAGGTCATATCATCAACAAACAGGGTCAATTAAACCTTTCCTTTCCAATTTGGATGCTTTTTATTTCTTTCTCTTGCCTAATTGCTCTGGCTGGGACCTTCTTTATGTTTTTGATGGTGGCACTATACATATTCAATTTTACCTAGGATACAGTATTATTTTTTATTATCTTTTTCAGAGGGTGAATTTTTAAAACATTCATTTAGTCTAATTCACTATAATAGTTATTAGTTTGATCAAGGAACTGTTATTGGGATGCTGTTTAACTTGCTTTGTTTTGCTACATTATAAGATCTGAGACAGGGTAATTCATAAGAAACAAGTTCTGAAGACCGGGAAGCCTGATGTCAATGCACCAAAAGGTTCACTGTCTGGTGAGGCCATTTTCTTCATCCAACTTGGCACTTTCATTCTATGTCTTTCAGGGGAGGAAGTCTGGATAATCACATGGGAGAAGGCAGAGGGGCCAAGAGACAGAGAGAGGGCGAGAGGAGAAAAACCCACTCCTGCAATAATGGCATTAGTCTATTCATAAAGATGGTACTCCCATGTTCAAAACACCTCTTAGCAATACCACCTCCTGATATCATCAAAATGGCAATTACATGTTAACATGAGTTTTGAAGGGAACAAATATTCAAATTACAGCAAACATTGACAACTACACATATGTCCATTCCAAGTATATATTTTGGGACAAGGAAAGCTACTAAGTTTTTCTGTGAACCCACTGGAGTCACTTGGAATCAGACCTACGACAGAACTTCATTTATTACCTGACTCCTAAATGCTCCCCGCAAAGCATATTAATGGCAATTTATACCATGTGTCAAGCAATCCATGTGCTTAATCCTCACAATCCTGAATATTTCCCTTTCTTCCATGCACGTTTACCTCAGTAAATAACCACAAATCTTGTTGTGAAGTTACCTCTGAATTTTATTGCAGCAGTGTTGTCAAAGATTCCTGGGTATAAAAAAATGCTTAAGCCTGAAAACTGATCAAAGGATTTTTTTTTTTTTTATTGGTGTGGCCATCATCAGCCTTCAGATCATCCATCCTTGATTTTTTTACTGATCATATGCATTAAGCAATGTCTATGTTGGATGCTTATCTAAGGATGCAATGTTTCATTTAACATCTCCATAAACTCTTTGTGGGTTGGCTTCTAACTGACATTCGGACCTTTGTGATCATTGTGTTAGCTGTGTCCACTTGTTTTGGATGACTAGGCACTGCAACCTGGCCTGTATTATTTTGGGTTTTTATCATGCTCATTTTTATGAAAGAACTCGTTTCTGTAACAGAATCTTCTACTCTCAATTCTGGCCTACAGAGCAGAGCTACCACTGAGATTCTCAATGATGATGGTGCATATACCATCAGTACATTTTTTAAATCACTTTGGTAAGTGAAGTATCTTTGGAACTGTCCTAGAGAGCACATCAGCTGGGGGATTTTTAAGCTTTTTGTTATAGGTATATTCACTCCAAAATACTTACTTGTCTGAGTCTTTTAATTCCTTCTTCTACCATCAGTGATGGCTTTAAAGCCACCTGCTCGAATAAACCCTCTTAATAATCTTCAAGAAGTGTTGTGCTACTTTTTCCTAACAAGGGAAAGAAGGCTACTTAAGCATACTGTGTAGGTTGCAGGTACCCTAATAGCAAAAGACTTTCAACTTCATCTTCCATCTCTGTTAGGGCCCTGACATGGGTAAAGGGGACTTGTCAGGACTGAGAATTCAGCCTTCCCTGAAACTCCATTGCTCTTAGACTAAGTTCTTTGGAAGCAGACACAAGATGGCCACCATGGAGCAGCAGACCAATGCTGCTCTTGCCAAACAAGGCCGAGAATAGGGACCAAGCTATAGATAGATGAAAACACCCTGAACACTTTTGAATGAAGCACCCTGCACACAACAAAGGTCTCTTTGAACACATAGAAGCCATAAAACCATGGCAGACATGGGAATTCTGACACCCCATTCCCCATTCTGCACCAGGCTCACAAGAAACTGAAGTCCTGCCTGGTGAGTGATAGTTGGTGAGTGTACCTTGGACACTTTGGGTCTGTTCACCCGGCCATGCTTGAGTCATTGATTGCACATAGGAGGAGTCCTGGCCAGGGCACAGCAGCTGGCAACCAGACCCCAGTGGAATGAAAAACAAAAAAACAGAAAAATAACACCTGCATTGGGTCAGCAGCCAAGTGTGGTTTCCCTGACTCCCAGGCAGGGAAAGCCCACCTGCATAGTGAACCTCACTGTCCTGGCCCCACCCATCTTTCCAGTCAATTCAGGAATAATCACCTCCAAGCCATGCATGCTTACAAGGCGGATTCCCCCACCCCTTCCCAGTGGCAGGAAAATTGCTCTTTTTCAAGAGTAGAGTGTAGACTTGAACAGGGAGGGTGCTACACAAAGAAATCCAAGAGGGTGGGAAGGCTTCTGGGCTATATACCACAAAAAGCAGACAGGAGGGCCCTCCCCCCACTCAGATAGCTTCAGGAGTTGCTACAGTTGAGAAACCAGCCACAAGGTGGAGCAAAGTGCAGGAGTGAATGCCCTTCCTTCTTTCACTGAGTGACCTATATAGAACCAGAGAAAAGGCCTAGAACCAAATAAAAAGCACAACTCCATTCACAATAGCCACAAATATGGAACACTTTGACCTCCACCTAACCAGAGAAGTGAAAAACCTTTACAAGGAAAACTACAAAACGTTGCTTAAAACAAATCAAGGATGACACAAAAAAATGGAAAAACATTCCGTGCTCTTGGATTGGAAGAATCAATATTGTCAACTTGTTCA
>CAUYQG010115701.1:0-52039 GCA_963574415.1 Tarsius wallacei | reverse complement strand
GGAGTCTCACTCTGTCGCCCAGACTGGAGTGCCATGGCCGCTCCCGGCCACCGCAGCCTCGACCTGCTGGGCTCCGGCGATCCTTCCGCCTCAGCCTTCCAAGTAGCTGGAACTACAGGCGCGCGCTACCACGCCCGGCTGATTTTTTGATTTCTTGCAGAGATGAGGTCTCGCTTGCCCAGGCAGGTCTCGAACCCACGGGCTCAGGCAATCCACTCACCTCAGCCTCCCAAAGGCACGGGATTACAGGCTGAGCCACCAAGCCCGGCTCCCTTCTAGTTTTTAAATACCGCCTCTTATTATTTTTCTCTCTCGTCTTGTCTAGTACTTCCAGGACAATAATTAATTAGTAATAGTGAATCATGTTATTAATAATTTAAACCTTTCCACAATTAAATGGAATACTAAGTTAAGAGCTAAAGTACAGGCCAGGCATGGTGGCGCACGCTTGTAATCCCAGCACTTTGGGAGGCTGAGGCGGGAGGATTGCTTGAGCCCAGGAATTCGAGACCAGCCTGGGCAACATTGTGAGACTTCGTCTCTACAAAAAGAAAAAAATGAACCAGGCATGGTCGTGGACGCCTGTAGTCCCAGCTACTTGGGAGGCAGAGGCAGAAGGATCGCCTGAGCCCAGGAGGTCGAGGCTGCAGTGAGCTGTGATCTTGCCACTGCCCTTTAGCCTGGATGGCAGAGTGAGACACCGACTCAAAAAAATAAAAAGTTATTGCCAAAATGACTAGCTTCCTTATATACAAGAATCAGAAAGTACAGTGGGAAAAAATAGCTTTTGTTAACGGTGTCTTCCAGAAAGATCCATTATCTGAATGTAAGCCTAAGTCAAGAGAGGAAGAACACCTATATGAAGAAAGCTGTAAAGTTCCACTAAGACATGAGGGAGGTAGGTCTCTTTGAGGAAATAAATGGTTTGACATACTGCTGGTGGGAGTGTGAATTGGAGCATCCTTTCTGAGAAGCTTGGCAGTGTCCAGCGGAGCTTAAAATGCACTTAGAGCCAAGCACAGTAGTGTGTGCCTGTAGTCCCAGCCACTCAAGAGGCTGAGGCAGGAGGATTGCATGAGCCCAGGAGTCTGAGTGCAACCCGAGCAACATAGCAAGACCCCCATCTCTTAAGAAAAAAGTACACTTAAGCTTTGAAGGCAATCTTTCTGCTACCGCATGCTCTAAAGATAGTCTCTCAAAATTTTGCAAAAATGTGGAGCGTGTTTGCTTCCACATTGTCTCTTAATGCAAAAGGCAGAACAGATAGCCTTCTATGGGAGGAAGAAGCACTCTTTAGCTTGGTAAAAAGAATGAGTAGATTTGTAAATACTGATATTGATTGTGGCAGACACGCCCTAAGGTGACCTCCAGTGAGCCTGGCCCTCGTGTGCAGGTGGGACCTATAACTTGGTTCTAACCAGCAGGATACGGCAGAGGAGGTTATGTTTTGTTATAGAAGGTTTTCTCTTAGTAGACTGGGGAGACAAATTCTCCCATTGGCCTTGAAGAAGCGATCAACTGGGTGAACTGTCTGTGGAGAGGGCCACGTGACAGAGAACTGGGGTGTAGCCTCCACCCACAGTCAGCAGAAAGTCACAGCTTTTGGTCCTACTACTGCAAGGACATGAATTCTGCCAACAACCCGAATGAGCTTGTAAGCAAATTCATCCCTGGTCCAGCCTCCATCACACAGCTTAGCTGACACCTTGGTTATAGCTTTGTGGGCTAAGGATCTCCTCAACAGAGGACCCAGTTAAGCTGTGCTTAGCCTCCTGACCCATGGGAACGTTGAGGTCCATTGATAGCTTTCTCATATAAAGCATGAAGAAAATACAGTAATCATAAATGTATTGTTTTCAGCCACTCTGTGGTAATTTGTTACATAGCAGTAATAAATGAATACATCAACATGGAACGATCTCTAAGACGCTGGTATCCTGTCTCACTCTGGATTAAATTTGAAAAATCTCATGCCACTTACTGGTCAGACTTGGTTTTTATACCCTCACTTATTGTGCCCCAGTCATACTGGCGTGTTTGGTATTCCTGGAACTTGCCAGACAAATTACTGCACTTTCTCATTTATGTCCAGTGTCTGGAACACTGCCATGTCCTTTAGTAGGCATTCAGTTAATATTTAAATAGATAATTAAAAATTTAGGTGTGGAACCATATCTCTATTGTGATCCCTTATGGTGCTACATAGAAAAAAATATGTATGCAGGCATAAACTAAGCAACTTTTTTTTTTGAGCCCAGGCTGGAGTGCAGTAATGTAATCATGGCATACTCCAACCTCAACCTCCTGGACTTAGGCGATCTCAGCCTCCCAAGTAGGGGACTAGAAGTGTGTGTCACCATGCCCACCTAATTTTTCTGTTTTTTGTAGAGATGAGGTCTTACCATGTTGCCCAGGCTGGGCTTGAACTCCTGGGCTCAAGCAATCCTCCTGCCTTGACCTCCCAAAGTGCTGGGAGTACAGGCATCAGCCACTACGCTGGCCACAACTTTTAAATTTTTTGTTTTCTAGAAGGAATCAAGACACTGTTGACAATGGAACTGGTGGGGAGGAGGAGATTCATTGTTTGGGAAGGAAGGCTTGAGTAAGTGAATTTTACAATAGTCCATAAGTATCATTTTATGTACATATATATTTTTTGAGTTGAAGTCTCACTCTGTTGCCCAGGCTGGAGTGCAGTGTCATACTCATGGCCAGGTGATCTTTCCGCCTCAGCCTACTAAGTAGCTGGAACTTCAGGCATGCACCTCCATGCCCGGCTAATTTTTTGATTTATTGTAGATATAAGGTCTCACCAAATAGCCCAGGCAAGCTCTCGAACCCAAGGGCCCAGGAAATCCTCTCACCTCGGCCTCCCAAAGTGCTGGGATTATAGACGTGAGCCATTGCACCCGGCTTGTATCACTGTTATTATTAATTATGACCTATTTGTAGTTTTCTTCTTTGACTAAAAACACCAACCGACACATACTTAAATTGATATCATAGAATAAATACATATTCCCTTTCTGTATCTCAGAGTGTAAAACTGTCTGTCCATGTGACTGGTTTGTTGGAGAAAATTAGAAATCGCTGGAGAGACCAGGTTCCCATTTGAAGAAACTTTGGACAATGAGTCTGATTCTTCCTTGAGTTTGCGCTTCTTGCATCGTTCATGTTCATCCTCTCTGATGAATGACGCCACTGTGTCTTGTCCTTAGATGGCAAGAACTCGATGTGGTGACAGAAGTGTTTGTGTACAGGATCTTTTTCGTACTTCTTGTCAATTGCTAAGTATGTGTATGTTGAAGTTACTTTGGGAATGGTTATTTTACTCTATGCAAACTATCCTCTGGTTATACACATGATATTAGATGAAAAAAATGAAATGCATGTGCCTCTTTGTGGCAAATTAAAGATGGCCACAAATGCTCTCATATTTCTCCCATTGAGATGTGGGGATCTGTGTCTCTCTCCCTTAAACCTGGGTGGACCCTGACACTGCTTCCATCATTAGGCGATGGCAGGGATGACTATTAACTATGGCCCAAAGAGACTGGCAGCTGCCAGTTCTTTCCTCTTGGAATACTCTTTCTGGAGGAAGCCAGCTGCTGTGTTATAAGTTCAGCTACCCTGAGAGTGTCAAGCTGGGAGGAAGCCCCTGCTTGCCATGGAGGGCGGCTGCAGAGACTACAGGAAAGAGATCCCAGCCAGCCCAAGTGTTCCAGCTTTCCCATCCAAAGCATCAGACATATGAAAAAACATCTTGGTCATTCCAGACCTGAGCACACTTAACATGGGGAAACTGAGGCACCCAATGACAACCAGAACTGAGACTTTAGACATATGGCCTTTGTGACTCTGTTCCAGCCATCTCTGGCCTTTGGACTGACCCCAGCTAGGCGGATCATTCTTGCTGTGCCCTGCCCACATTCCTGAGCCAGAGTATTACGAGCATACAAGTAATAAAATGGTGGAGAATTGACACCACTGAGCTTTAGAGAGGTCTATTCAGCAATACCCAGAAGCTGTGTCCCACAATTTCACTGAAAATGAATTTTGGTTTTATAAATTCTGTTGACTTCCTGTTGACTTCCAGAGCAGTGTTATTTTAAGAGGAAAAACACGAACTTTTTTTTTTTGAGTTGGAGTCTCATTCTGTTGCCCAGGCTGGACTGCAGTGGCATGCTCACAGCCACCCCAGCGTCGACCTGCTGGGCTCTGGCAATCCTTCAGCCTCAGCCTTCCAAGTAGCCAGAACTACAGGTGCGTGCTACCACGCCCAGCTAATTCTTTTTTTTGATTTATTGTAGAGACGAGGTCTCGCCAAGTTGCCCAGGCTGGTCTCGAACCCATGGGTTCAGGCAATCCACTCACCTTGGCCTCCCAAAGTGCTGGGATTACAGGCTGAGCCACTGAGTCCGGCCAGACATTTTTTTTTTTTTTTTGAGTTGGAGTCTCACTCTGTTGCCCAGACTGGAGTGCAGTGGCCGCTCCCGGCCACCGCCAGAATATTTTTTAAAATGATAAATTTAAAGAAGAATAGTCATGTTCTTTATCTACATCTTTTCATGCAGTAAAAAAAAAAAATTTAAAAATCTGACAACGAAGACACAGTGCTGGATCTGACAAGTGATGAATTTTCCTCTTCTCATAGTGTCTCACCATCATGACAATTTGGGGGCTTTAGCCACCTGAATAAGAGCCCACCCACTTTCCTTTCCTCTTGCTCAGCCTTCCCCAACATACATCCTTTACTTATCCATGGATTTATCTGGCCTTTTTCTGAACAATACTCAGTTCTGCTATAGTACCTGTGTAGTTTATTCTTGGTTTATGCATTGTTGCATAATAAAATGTAGAAAATAAGATTAAAATGCCTGTAAGTTGTGGTGAAATTTAGTAAACTTCATGGACAAAAATCTCTGTGGAAGTAGAAGAGGGTTATACTGTTTTGGGGACCAAATAAGGAATATTTATAATGGATATATTTATGAAATGGTTATGGCTTATACAGTTTTTTTGTGTCCTTGTTACTATCTGTCCTGCTCGTTTTCCGGAAAGAAAAAACTGGTACCAAAGGAATATTAAGATGAGATAACTATTATAGGTCCTTCCTAAAACATTCAGGGTCAACCCCGTAGGCACGTTAATACCGTTGCACTGTGGATGTAGGAGCTCAGATGTCAGCCTGGTACCGTGTGTATTTATCAGGGACTGGGGAAAGGTCCTGCAGAAGAGGGTGACAGGTCAGCTTGACAGGATTGGTCTGTGGCTAGAAGAGTGAGTCACTTGGCTCAACTAGCTTGGTGGTGAGGGTATGTTTTGGGGTTGGGCACATATTTTCTTGCTTATGGACTCATGGGTCAGCTATTCAAGCCCTGCATTCAGCGTGTGAACCTCTTTGGAAGGCTCCCAGTCTTGTAAAACTTCGGTGACACAGAACTCACTCTCTCCCAAATTAACTTGCTCAAGAGTTATGTAACTCTAACAATTCAGAAGGTGTTTTTCCCCCCTTCTATTCAGCCAACACACACCTCATCTTCTTAACCGGTTATCTCTACTATTGATGTCTCCTGCCAAATATAAACTTAGTCCCTCTTTCACATGATAGCGTCTTTAGAATTTGAGAATTGATACTGTGGCTTGCTGGATTTCTTTCTCGTTCCTTCCATTGTATGCCATAGTTTTGAGTTTCCTCCCTTCCCAGTCACACTCCTTGGAGACACTTCTGTTTCTCAGTGACTCTCATATTGCAGAACTGAATGTAACGCCCAAGCGTGGACTAGTCAGTCAGGAGTGTAGGTGGGGTGAACATCTTCCTCCTTGGTGTGTTCTGTGTTCGTGAATCCTGTCTAAAACATTGTCAGCTGCCAGTCGCGGCGTGTGGTGTCTTCCTTCTGGGCTTTCCGTCCATGTTGACTTTTTTCCTGGCTGCCGCTGAGGGACATGTTCCCCATGCTGTTCTCGTGCGGCTGCTTTTTAAAAACATGTAGGAACCGCTTGATGATTTTTTTCTATGGAGCCCGGTATTGCTGGTCTCTTTGTTTCCAACCTGCTGAAAGCTTCTTGGACACACTTCTGGCTCAGGAAATTATTCAGTATCTTTCCCGGTTTCATGTCATCTGCTGATGAAAACCAAGCCAATGCTAACAAATACTGAACCAGAACCCTGAGACAAATTACTAGAAATGGTGCTGTAGGTTTACAGTGGTGGATCTCAGCCTCTTGGGATTCTGTCCCCAAGGGACATTTGGCAGTGTCTGGAGACATTTTGATTGTCGCCACGGCTGGTGGTGGGGCTATTGGTGTCTAGTGGGTATTGGCCAAGGGTGATGTTAAACATCTAACACAGGACAGTCCCTACATATCAGGCCCCAAATGCCACTAGTGCTGAGATTGATGTGCCCTTGTCAGATTAATGTAGGTCTAGTAAACAGTTACTGTTGGATATGATATTTTTAATCTTATTAATCAGACTTACTATGTCAGCATCTAATATTGGGTTCTCAAAGTATGGACTGGGGTCCCCTGAGACCCTTTCAGGGATCTGTGAGGTCAAAGCTATTTTTATGATAATCGCCCTTTTCCTTCTCATTCTTTACCATTGTAGAGTGACATTTTCCAGAGGCAATGTGACATGTGATATTGAATGCAGAAGCAGATAGGAGAATCTAGCTGTCTTCTGTTAAGTCAGACATTTAAGACACATTTGCAAGATGTAAAACAACGCCATTCTTCTCGCTAAATTATTTTTGCTTTGGAAAACTTTTTTTTTTCATAAAACGTTATGTTATTATGTAATGATTTCAGTAACTTTAGTCAACTAGTATATATTTTAATTTTGGATACTCAATACCATTAGATGTCATCCATACAAACAAAAGCTCTCTGATCTGAGATCGTCAATTTTTAAGAGTATAAAGAGGTCATAAGCTGAAAAATGTTAAGATCCTCTGACCTAGGCTGTTGCCAGGCTGGAGTGCAGTGGCACGTTATGGCCACTGCAGCCTCAATCTGCAGGGCATAGGTGATTCTTCCACCTAAGCCTTCCAAAAAGCTGGAACTACAGGCGTGCACTTCCACGCCTGGCTAATTTAAAAAAAAAAAATTTTTTTTATTGTGAAGCCAAGGTCTTGCCAAATTGCCCAGGCTGGTCTCGAACCCCTGAGCTCAGGCAATCCTCTCGCCTCAGCCTTCCGAAGTACTAGGACTACAGGCTTGAGCCACCATGCCTGGTCGGTATTTCTTCACTTTATGTGCAAGGATAGAATGAGTGACAATTTTAAAGTTCTTATTAGAAACTACATATACAGAATTTTGATACGTTTCCCAATCCAGAAGCCTGTACTAAGAAAAATGAACTCATGTGTTTTTCATGAACCCATGGTAGCTTCTGGTTATCCTTTTCTGCTTTTCCAGATAATGACCATTCCTTTAGTAAGCAATCTGGAGCCTGATTTGGAATCTTCATGTAGTCAGAAGGATTTATTCAGTTTCCTTTCCTCATCCAAGTGCATTTTTTGTTGCGTTAGGAATGGATTTTTGGAAATGTCTTTGGCCCTTTGAGCCGACTCTCCTTTGGGGACCTCAAGTGTTGGGGGCACTTGAGTGTAACTTTACTCTGAATGCTTTGACGTCTGCTCTTACGAAACCTCAGGTTCTGGGATCTGAATAAGAGACGGTGCTGATCCTCAGACTGAGTACATGGCTTAGTTCCTGAACTTTTTTAGTTTGTGAAATTACATTTCTTATAGTTAATTAATTCAGAACTTCATAGATGTCTGGAATTATTCTAAGTCATAAGGACATAGTTGTTAGGCATGTTTACCATTTCCCTTTCATTCCGTGAAGCAGAATCGTGAAGCGGATGAGGGGGATAGTGATTGGATGGTGGGCCTAACGTTAATAACATGATGTTTGTGATGCTAGCTGGATCAGGAAATTGAAGCATAGAGAAGTTACTTTCCCAAGGCTACAATACATCTTTTTTTTTTTTTGAGTTGCAGTCTCACTCTGTCACCCAGGCTGGAGTGCAAGTGGCACACTCACGGCCACACCAGCCTCTACCTGCTGGGCTTAGGCAATCCTTCCGCCTCAGCCTTCCAAGTAGTTGGAACTACAGACACACGTCACCACGCCTGGCTAGTTTTTTTGTGATTTATTGTAGAGACAAGGTCTCACCAACTTGCCCAGGCTGGTCTCGAAAAAGTGCTGGGATTACAGGCTGAGCCACCACGCCAGGTCCACAATGCATCTTAATAGCAGTGAACATTATTATTACCTAGCCTTATGGCTTTGGATCTCTTTATTAGTACTATGATCGTGTACTAATTATTCAGTTTCTCTGGTCATCTACTTCCTCATTCAATGATACCCTGAAATTAAAATATCAACCCTTGCAGGATTGATCATAGCAACTTATATACCTTTTCTTTTTCAAATTTTTCTGTTGAAAAATTTTAGACCCACAGAAATGTGGCAACAATGATACAATAAACATTTTATGCCCTATGCCTTATATAGCATAATTGTATTATTATTGCTCTTGTTGTTGAACCATTTGAAACTAAATTCCTTTACATTGTGACCCTTCACCTCTAAATACTTGAGCATGTGTCTCCTAAAAACTAGGAGAAACTCAGGAAATTTAACACAGCTGCAAGATTGTTATCTATACATCGAGATGCTAAGTATGGCCTATAGTCCAATACATTGAAATTAACAGAGAATTTGTTAGAATTGAAGCCTATCGGACCCCACTCCAGGCCTGCTGAATCAATTTCTGCATTTTAATAAGACCCCTTAGGTGATTTGTGTGTGTGTGAATGTTTGAGATGTCTGTGGGTAGTCCATATTCACACTTCATCTGTCATTAAATGATATCTTTTATAGAAAAATTATTTCCAATCCAGGATCCAGTTCAGGACCACACATTATGTTTAATAATTGCCATGCCTCTTTAGTCTCCTTTAATTTAGATAGTTTCTCAGTCTTTGATGACACTGGCATTTTTTAAGTACACAGGGCAGTTGCTTTATAAAATGATCTTTAATTTGACTTTTTCTTCACAATTAGATTCAGGTGATGTGTCTTTGGGAGGTACATAAATGATGCCAATTCTTCTAGGTGCGTCAGAGGCACGTGATGTCAGTTTGTTTCATTTTCAGTGAAGTTACTTTGATCTCTTGGTTACGGTGGTGTTCTGGCTATTTATCTTAGCATAGCATATCACCCCAAAATTCAGTGTTTTAAAACAGGGTCCCCAGCCCCCGGACCATCGACTGTTACCTGTCCATGGCCTGTTAGGAACTGGGCCGCATAGCAGGAGGTGAGCGGTGTGGGTGAGGAACGAAGCTCTATCTATATTTGCAGCCACTCCCCATCACTCACATTACTGCTTGAGCTCTGCCTCCTGTCAGATCAGCAACAGCATCAGGTTCTCATAGGAGCACGAACCCCATTGTGAACTGCGCATGCGAGAGATCTAGGTTGCGAGCTCCTGATGAGAATCTAATGCCTGATGATCCGAGGTGGAGCTGAGGTGGTGATGCCAGTGCTGGGGAGCGGCTGCAAATACACATGAACATCAGCAGTGAGATGTGACTGCACACCCTCCCCTCAACCCCCATCGGTGGAAAAATTGTCTTTCGTGAAGTCTGGGGCCTCAGCTGGAAAGTCTGGAATGGCTGTGGGCTGGAATCCTCCGGAGGCTTCTGTGCACACATCTGGTGCCTGGGCTGAGCTGACTCAGAGGCTGAGCTTCCCTGTTGAGCAGAGCACCGACACATGGCCTCTTCATGCAGCTTATAGCTTGGGTTTTCTTGCAGACATGACCACCTCAGCGCTCCAAGTGGATGCCCAGTGAACAAGGTGGAGACTATGGGGCCCTTCATGACCTAGCATCAGAAATCTGATTGTTCACTTTGCCATCAGCTGTTGATTGAAGCATTCAAGAGCCTTCCCAGATCTAGGGGGTGGGAGTTATGCCACTTTTTGTCTTTTTACCGACCTCCTTTCGATTCAAGATGCTACCTCTTGATGGAAAGAGTGTTAAAAAATTTTTTGTGGCATTGTTTTAAAACTGCCACAGGTTGTGACTGCTGGATTTCTTAATTGTAAATGAACCCATTTTCTCTTTGTAATTAACAGTAAACCCTAAGGATATTTAAAAATCCAGTTCCTCAGCCAGCTTTCACCCTTTAATTTCAGCATTTATTTTGTTGGCTTCTCTACGATTATTAGTTGGGTGTTGAATTACATAAAAATCTTGTTGTGCTGATATCCCAGTAAATAAACACATGATGATAACAGACAGTGCTGGGTTCTTGAAAGCCTTTCTGTGGCAAAGAGAAGCACACATGACCCAATTTGACAAGTAGTAAGCATTTCTTACTGATATAAGTGCTTGACGATTATTAGGATGTCAACAGTAATACAGATGAAGGATTTCTACTCCCCGGCGTAAGTGAATCTGTGGCTATTATCCCTGTTCTCTTGCCTTCCAATTAAAGGGATGTACCTAACAAGGTGTTATTACCACCTTCATTATGATTGGAAACATTTGTGTCAAAGCTGGTCCTGGGCCTCCATGAGATGAGATCCACCAAGAGAAATCTCCCCCTGTGCTCTGGGGACACACAGCAGCTGTGACTGAGAGTTAGCAAGTCCCAAACTGAAGAGTAATCTGAGAATCTCAGCAGGAACTTTATTTCTTTGAAGGTGTAGGAACTAGGTAAAGAGTATACTTTGTCATCATATGAATTGTGCAGGTCACACTGAAGGAGTGGCTGGTGTCTATCAGCAGGGGTAAGAGTAGAAACAGTAGGCTGTTTGGAGTGTTTTAAAACCTTAATGGAGTCATTAAGATTTCCTGAACCCCTGATTAGAAACATTTCAATTGGAAGGTAAAGTCTATGTCCTAATATGTCTAGAAATCGAATTGCCCCAAAGCTTAGTCTTAGTAGATGAATACAGCCACATCTCATGTATGGCTAGAGAACGAACATAGTAAGTTTAAGGAGTCTGAGCACCACACATAGTTATACTGAATGTATTAACTGTTTTCTTCTTTAAAATGACATAAAATATTACAAGAAAAGAAAAAATATGAAGCATAGTCATCAAAATTTTAATAGAAATGGTTCTGTCTGTGGGACATAGGGTGGTTTTTACAAATCCTCTTTTAAGAGGCTTTTGGGTGTTTGCCAACGTTTCTACAAGGAATATAATGTGCAGTCATTATCACCTTTGTAACAACAATACATTGCATTTTGGAAAAAAAGTTTGTCAATAAAGCAAAAGCAAACGATTCCCATAAATTTGAGAAACAATGTTTAAACATGAAGGCTGATAACAGCCCCCCCCCACCCCCCAGTGCAGCCATTCCTAAAGTGCCATCATTGGCCACCTTCAAGACATGGGTTTGCTTAGGGCATTTTATTTTTGTTAGAGCTAAAATGGCAACAACAACAACAAAAAACCAATATGGCATATCTCCAAAATATATAGGCCATGCCTGCGGACACATGTACTTGGAAAGGTTTTGGGTGATTCTGATAAATACATTTAAATGCCTTTAAGAGAGATGTTCTTCGTTGTGGTCCAAACTCACACAGTTCCTTTTGGAGAATTAATAGGTCCATGGCTTATTTTTTCTTTCTAGGAAAAGTTATTTTGGCTTACCCAAATGTTGAGGAGTCATGACTTGTGTTCCAGAAGGAAAATTTCATCCATGTTGAAAACATCATAAGATGATGAGTTTTCAGTTAGTTCTAAATATATTTTCCTATATTCAGTTTAAAGTTTCGCAGATGATACTTGAGGGAGGATCCTTTTTTTTTATCAGGGTTCTCATTAGTTCAGGGTAGGGAGTTTTCTCCTTGAGAACACCCAGGTCTTTGAGACTGCAAATGGTGCATTTCCTGTGTTCTGATCTTCTGTGCTGCTATGAAGACAAAGTGATTTCTAAAGAAGGTGTTAGGCTCAGAAAGAAGAAAGGTGAAAAAGAGAAAAGAAAAGGAACCTCAGAAGAAGTTGTAAACAAATTAGAGGAGGACGAAGAAGAAAAAAAAAAGAAAGAAATATCATGTGTGGAGTGTGCCTTATAGTTGACAAAGAATATATTTTGTTAATATTATCCTAGACCTTCATTGCTGAAATGTAAACTTTTTGTTTGCATATGAGCAAAGGACACAGTGGGAAAAAATTCTAGACAGGCATTGGCTTTTTACTCAGTGAGGAATATTTGTAGACATTTGGGTTATGAAAGTCAGCGTTACAGCTGTGCTTGGGAAAATGTGTTCTGACTTTGGAAGTCATATGCTGCATTTTCCAAATGTTTGCAGGTGCAGGTTGATAAACCTGCATCTGGGGTATTTTTAAAGGTTTGCAAACCAGAAGACAACATTTTATAATTGGGAATATATGTTCATACCATGAACATGTCAGTGATACAGCTTTGGCTTAATCAGGAGAGGTTCACCTTACGTAGGTTGGGAAATAGTTCTTTAGTGAAAATTTGAAAATATCCTTACTGCCACTTGGTTCCTAGCATTTTTTTTTTTTTACTCTGTGATACAGCTTATTTTCATCATATATATTTAAAGTGTATAATATATTTTGATATAAATATACATAGTGAAATGACTACTACAGTCAAGCAGATTAACATCTGTCACTTGACATAGTTACCTTTTTTGTGGTAAGAACATCTAAAATCTACTTTTAGCAAATTTTCCATGTATAGTATGATATTAACTATAGTTCTCATGCTATACCTTAGACTTCTTTATCCTACTTATTATCAAAGCTATTTATTATTATAATTCTCTCACTGGCCTTTGTTAAACGCTGGAAGACGTAGGAACTGGGTTGCATCCATAGTAATGACACTGAAAATGCTTATGCTTTGCAGTAGGTAATTCTGGGGGTAAGTTCCACTTTATGAGTCTGACTGATATGAAGATTGTCATTTACTGAAATTTCTAAGGCAAAAGACCCAAGTCAGTTATATATCGCTGTATTTAGGGTATAGTGTTACTGATAGCAACATGATAATACCCCACTGGGACTTGGGAAAGTGATCTGAAAATGTCTTCTGAAATTAAACCTAAAAATGTAGCAAGAAAAACAGAAACTACCAAGTTTATATGTTTCAAAAATTACTCCTTTTTCTGTTCTTTTAAAAAGTTGTAAACCAAAATTGAAGTTGTTTCTCAAAAAGCTCATGCTCGGTCAGGCCATAGTCAAGGCCTGAGCCTGTGGGATGAATGGTCTGGAAGAGGAGTGTCTCCTGTTCCCTTCTTCTCTCCCTTTCTTCCTGGCTGCCCTTCTCCCGCCTTCTGTGACATAGTGGAGAGTGCTTCATGCTGCCAGGTAGTAGCAGTACTCCAAACAGGACCCTTCCTATTCTCCAGTGCAAGCCTCATGGACCTGTAATGTATAGGAAAGGACTTTGAGGCATTTCAGCTACTGAGTAATACTCCCTCTAGGCGAAGAAGTGCATGCATACCTTGTTGGAGAGAAAGAGGTCCGAGCCAGCAAGATGGGAAATAACAGTTGCCTTGGGGCCCTGGTCTGGGAATAAGGCCTATATCTGCCACTAAGGAGTGGTGTGAATATGAGCAAATCTTTAACCACAGGGGCCTTCGTTTGCTCAACTGTGAAATAACGGGGTTGGCCTGAGGGATGACTTTCCAGCTTTGAGATACTTTCCAGCTCTGAGATTCTGAGTCTTAATGAACCAGAACAAACATGAAGCCTTAGAATATTTCCAGCCTCAAGCCTGAACCCAACTGGCATTTCACTGTCAGTTTCTATTATCAATTCCAGTTAAAGTTTCTAGAAAGATCCATATTTAGTCATAGGGTAGTGCTGATTCGAGGACAGACTGCTGGAAGAAGTTTCCTGCATTTTCTGTGTACTGTTCACGTGGTAGCTAAACCCTAAAGTTAAGTCGTAGTTGGAAGTTCAGGTTACTTTGGAGCCCACTTAGTCAGTCACACAGCCCCAAAGTGATCAGTGTTTGTCTAAACACACTGTGCACTCTGAAGCTGAAAGCAATATTTGGCCATTTTGTAATTACGCTATTTTAGAAAGCAGGGGCCATTTTACTTCCGTTTCTCCTTTCTATGTTAAAAGTTTATTTGGAGAGTATAATTGATTTCCAGCTATCTTCTGGAAATACCTCTGTCTGCTTATGGGGAGATGCAGTTATATAAAATAAGACATTACCAAAGAGGACATAATGTGAATGGGGCTGAGTGTGGCCAGGTAATGTTGGAGGCAGTGGAACACAGTGACCAAGACAAGCACACAGGAATGTGGAAAGCTGGTACAAATCTTTGTGAGTCAGACACTTGGCATAATGTCAAACATCTGGCAAGTGCCCAGAATTGCAACTGATATTATTTGAGATGATGAGAGTATACATATGTATTGGATATTTCTGTCTTCTTATCATGTAGTACTTCCCAGAAGAGGAAAGAAGTACATGCAAAGAGGGTAGCTTGTTGAAGAGAAAGGGTGAGAGGCAGCAAGATAGGATATAGCAGTTGGCCCTGAGGCCCTGGTCTGGGAGTAAGGCCTGCATCTGCAAGGCCTTGATTGAGTAGATATGATTGACAGCCATGTTGAAATGTAATTATACAAAAAGGTTATGCCCTAGTGCTAATAAACTGAAGTGGGGAAATCCAGCGTGGCTTATCTCTGAGATTCTTCTTGGCCTTTCTGTCCAAGATAGGAAGCTAGGATAGCTTCCTATCATATAATATCTGATATGATATAGATATATCTGATTGATAGGATATCTTCCTATCATATAATCGTAATCCTCCTGTCATAATAAAGATTGATGCACTCTTCTGTAGAAACATCTTCTTGAAAAAGCATTACTTCATGGGGGGAAAAAACATGAATATGAACTGTTTTTTTCCTCTACTCTCACACCACAACAGCAGCCAACACAGAAGACTCCTGTGACCAAATGTGCAGGGGGGTGGGGAGGGCGTTTTCTCCCCACACACCAGGTAAGCAACCAGTTCTGCAGCAGATTCCCGCTGGATGTTCTCCTGTCCGGTCGAACACTGCCCACCTGGAGATTGCATCGGATCTCACAGATTGCGGGCTCAGTCCCCAAGACTGGTCCCTGCATCAGATAGCAGTCACAAGTCCAGGCCTCCAGAACCTCTGACTGACTGGCTTCAAGTTGGGGTTCCCACAACCCCCTCTGGTTTTGATTAATTTGCTAGAGCGGCTCACAAAACTCAGGGAAACACTTTGACTGGTTTATTATAAAGGATGTTCCAAGGAAACCAGATGAAGAGACACGTAAGGGGAGGCGTGGGGGAAGGGGTGGAGCTTCCATGCCCTCCCTGGGGGCGCCATCACCCAGGTACCTCTGCATGTTTACTAATTCGGAACACCGTCTTCTTGGGCCTTTTATGAAGGCTTCATTGGATAGGCATGATCGACAACCGTGTCGAAATGTAGTTGTACAAAAGGGTATGATCTAATACGAATGGGATCGAGTGGGGAAACCCACCAAGTCCTTTCTGTGAAGCTTCTTCTGGGCCTCTCTACATAGCATTCTTTTCTCCAGGGTATGGGGCAGCATCCCTTCTGAAATGGGGGTTCTTGTGGCTCACAGTCAGGCAGGGCAGAGATTTTCTTTATGGCCAACTCCAAGACAGAAATGTTGGAGAAGATTCCTGCCTTGAGGAGAGAGAGAGAGAGAGAGATTCTGTTTTTTGAGGCCTAAAACACCCCAAAATTATAACAAGAGCTGTGGAAGTTATGAGCCAGGGACTGTGAACGAACACCAATAAGTAGATATCACATTTCATCTTCCTTAATTTCCTTTACCCATGGTATTTTTAATTCAGCTGAATCAAATGCTGCAGGTTTGAGTTGGATGCAAAAGCAAAATTTTCAGAGAGCATCCTTATTTCCTGTTACCTGCCAAGTATTTCTGGCAGAAGTGGTGCAGCAATTTCCACCTGTGACCCCTGGTTAGCAGAGCAAGAAGCCCTTGGAGAGGGTTTAATATTTATGGCCAAGTCCACGGACACAAACATCCTTTTGAGGCATCTGTGGAATCTGTGACTCTGAGGAATCTGTGACTCTGAACAGGAGTGTCAGACTTCTGTTTGTGCTGGCATTCTTAGGAGACCCGAGTAAGCAAGAACTTCCTTACCTGACACACCTATGTGTGGAGTTTTGTTTCTCATCATTGGATTGTCTGATTTGAGTTTTTCTTGTGTGGTAAATACTTAGGTGCCATGAAGAAATTTTTACCCTGGGGGAAAAAAAGTAAGTTTTGGATAGACTGGATCTCTTGATTCTCAGTGTTGGAGAAGATTCTCAGTGTCCTAGAGCAAAGGCAGCGTGAGGTATGATTCTAGGGAAGTGAGGGGAACGGGAAGATTCTGGAAAGAGACCTGGGCAATTAGAGGAATTTGCATCCATGCAGTTTTTCTAGAACTGGAAAATCAGTGCTATATTTAGAGATGACACACATCTTGGCAATGTAGAACAAGATAAGCTAAGTTTTAACTTCTAGAATCAGATTGCCAAAAACAGGTCAAAATTTAAAGAAAATAGTTTCACTATTTCCTCTTCTTGTAGATCAAAAAGAATATCCTTTAAAGTCATTCCTGGCATTTTAGAGGGACCGTAAGAGTATAGCTTCGTAGCTTAAAAAAAAAAAAGACTTTGAAACTGAGGCAGTGGAGGGCTTTAAAACTGTGCATTGGAAACCAAGGTAGATTCAAGTCAAGTCAATTCACTTTCAGGATGTCTAGGAGAGCATTCACCCTCAGAATATCTAGGAGGGCAATGAAGAGTTTATGTAGCTATTTCCAAGTTTTACTCTTTCTAAACAGATATCACAGTATTAGCCAGTGATTTTCTTCCCCCTAAGAATTAAATTTTGTTTTATTTGTTCTATAATATTTTTATTGTTTGCAGCAGGAAATTTAGAATGAACGTCAAGAGTTTGATGCTAGCTCTACCCTTTTTAAACTGTGGAGACTTAAGCAAATTATTTAATTTTTGAGCTTTTCTTATTCATCAAATTTGGGGAGCAGGCCTACCTCAAAGGTTGTTAAGAATATTAAAGTGCTCCCAAGAAAGCCTGCCACTTGGCAGTTGTTTATTAAATGTTAAATGTACCCAATGAAACAGGAAGTCATTTAAATACAAAATTTCAGCCAGAGTGAAATAAAGGCACAGAACAATTAATTGTTTGATTTTGGGTGACTTGAGAATTTTGCAAAGGGGTTCTATTTGTTATTTTCCTTTAGCCCATTGCTTGATCTCCTTTTCCAGAACAGTTTAGAATAACTCACTTGGCTCAGAGCACTGATTGTGGAGAACATTCAAGACATGCAGAAATCATTGCCCTCTCAAAATGGTGGTTGATCAGAGTCTCAGTACTCTGAGTTCATTTTTATTATTATGTACTGTATGTGATCATGTTACAAGTAGTACCATTTATTTCTGGATACTGTGTGCCAGGTACTGTACTGAACACTTCATAAACATTGTCTCACTTAATCCCTGTAATAACTGGAGATGTAGTTATGGCCTTTATTATACACAGGAGAAGCTGAGGTACACACTGCTTTAAGAAATATATCTAAGCTTCCATAGCTGGTAAGATTTAAAAGCCAGGTTGACTGGGCCTGGTGGCTCACACCAGTAATTCCAGCACTTTGGGAGACGGAGGCAAAAGGATGGCCTAAGCCTGGGGGTTCGAGACCATCCTGGGCAACTTGGCGAAACCTTGTCTCTGCAATAAATCAAAAAAATTAATCAGACATGGTGGCACATGCCTGTAGTTCGAGCTACTTAGAAGACTGAGGAGGAAGGATCTCCTGAGCCCAGCAGGTCGAGGTTGAGGTTATGGTAGCTGTGAGCGTGCCACTGTATTCCAGCCTGGGTGACAGAGTAAGACTCTGACTCCAAATGAATGAATGAATGACAGGTTGGTGCTGCCTGAAATTAGCATCTGTGATTTGGTACCTGTACTAATCTGGGTGATAGTTTAGCTCCTTGAAATGCTAATACAGACTGAGTATCCCTTATCTGAAATGCTTGGGACCAGAAGGGCTTCAGTTTTTGAATTCTGGGGAAATTTTGAAGTATTTGCCTTATATTTACCAGTTGAGCACCCCAAATTCCAAAATTTGAAATTCAGAATGCTCCAATGAGTTTCTTGGTGCTCAAAAAGTTTTGGATTTCAGGTTTTTAGATTCTAGATACTCAGCCTGTACAACATAGAGCTTATTGAGGGAGTGGTTGGTATTTTGAATCTTTGAAACATTTCATGTTTAATTAGGACTTGGGAAGGTCCAAGGAATTGATTATGTATATCCAGTGCCAATTTTTCTGCATTAATTTTTCTGGTGTTTTGATTTTGACCTTCGTCTGTCCAAGACTAGTATAGACTAACTGTGGAATGGCTGTTTAAATTCATGTTTCTTAACTTTGGCTCTACAAAAGAATCACCTGGGGAGCTCTAAAGGGTAAACTAAAGAAAACAAAACCAACCCCAAAGTCTAGTCCCCATTCTCAGAAGATCTTCTGGAGTCTGACTGTACTTGGACCCAGCCCTGGGACTTGGACTAAGGTGCTGAGGACTAAAATTAGTCCCTCAGGATGGAGTCACACTCCTGGTTCCTCTTTTTCTTGGTAGTCTGGCTTTACATACTGAGGCTGCTTGTGCATCTCACTTCCCACACCCTTCCCCTGACACCCCCACTTCAAAGTGGAGGGGAATGTGAAGCTGTTTTCAGCGTTTGCACCGTTCTGGTGTGACCAGCCAAGAGGGTTTGATTGGAAGGTTATCATCTCTCCAGTGCCAACTCTGGGGTTAGAACTTGCCATGCTTATTTACGCATTAGATATACTAGCTCTGTGTATGGTTTGGTTTCCTATTCTGGTAATATCCCAGAGGCATCTGCCATATTTGTAAAAATCAAGCATAGGTAAGTCGAGGAACTATTTTAAATGTTGGTCACAGATGACATTTTTTTGGAGTTTTATCTTTCCCATCTGTTCTTCTCTCCTTCACTGTTATCGTACTCTTCTTAGCCTCACTGCTCTCTTGTTCCCACCATTACACAGACTTCTTTAGTTTGAAAAGAGAGAGACAGCAGTAAATCCAGCTGTGGACAATCGTCTAGGCAGCAGAAGATTTTTTAGGCCGATAAGTAGTTTGCTATTTGCCAGAGTGGCCTATTGGAATGCAGATTCTGTGGAAATATGGTGTTAGCAGTCGGAGCAATAAGTTAAATTTTCACTAGCAAATATTTGTCCACAGTAATTTAAATCATTTTTAAAATTCCATTTACACATGAGGGGGCAGTATGGTACTATAAAGCAAACGCTCCCTTGAAATTGCTTATTTTTATTGGTGTATAGTAGTTTTTAGGTGAGAACTTTTAGACTGCAAATAAAACTCCAACATCATTGTTAGTTATTAAATATGATTCACATGTGATACCCTCACCCATGTCACAGGTCTTGTGCCTGTTTTTATTTAAATATTAAAAATGTAAAACTTACAATGGGACGTTCATGCAGTGTCTTTGATGGCATGAACGTCTGGTTTTGCATTTGTGTTTTGTTTAAAGCTTTCGTCGTGCTTCCTGCTTCTGCCTGAAGGACGTCAGCCCTTTGGAGATCCACTGTCTGTTAGGTTGAGATCTTGAGTATATTTGATTTTATGACTTTATTGGAGGCAGAGTGGCCTCCAGTGTTGTTAGAAGGAAGCCTCTGAAATTAGGTCTCCATGGCCCTGCAAGGTCTATTATAAATCACCTGTGTATGATCTTCTCTTTGTGGCACAAATTGCTGTTCCCAAAAGAAAAAAGTTGCTAAGCAAAGAAATAGCAAATTTTAATCAACGTTATTATTTCTGGTATAGGAATGACACTGTAGATATATCAGGGTGCTAATATTCTAGGTTTCATAAGTGGAAGGGGAAATGATTAAGAGAAGTTGGAGGGTATTAAATGAATGGATAAAATCTATAAAGCATTTTATGAAAAATATAAATGGAAACCCAGAAAGGTGATTTCATAAGCACAAGCTATTTTTAAATGTGTAAAAAATATTTGCAGCCGTATGTTTCTGTTTATGTAGTTAGAAAAAAATCGAGACCAGCATTTTGGCATAAATATAACCTTCTGTGAAATGTAGTGGAGTGCTTGTTTTTAATGTTTTATTCTGGCTACTTCCTTTGGGGATGAAGAGATATGGTACTGTCCACACCTGGTGAAGATAATTATACTTGTTTAGTTTTGGAATGAAGTATTTGAAATACAGTGATTTGATGTTGCTTTTACTTAAATCTAATGAGATTTTATTTTGAAATCTTTGGTTAAAAATAAATAAATAAAAGGCAAATTTCCCAAATATGAAGGAATGGAATTTTGGCTCTAGCCTATCTTGAATAAACTCCAAATCAAATGTTGTTAGATGCTGGTTTACTGTAGCAATACTCGGGTTTCTGTTCACGGTAAACAGTTCGTGTCCTGTATGCTTTGATGGCAGATTTTTCGGACCCTGCCTGATACCACATTCCCTGAGGCCACCTGCCTGTCAGCATCACCCCCAAATGCTCCACCCAGGCAATCCAAGAGACAGGGCCAGAGGACGAAGAGACCCGTGGCTGTCTACAATCTTTGTCTTGAGCTGGAAGATGGTAAGATGTTAATTATATTTTTCTGCTTGACAGCATGTTGAGAGTATGGCATATCATATGTCCTCAGAGCAGGCCACGGCTTTCTATCGTCTGTGTTTGAATTTCTTTTTCCCTTAAGATTATAATTTTTGAGATTAACAGGGAGGGTGATGCTTGTCAGGGAGAAAATGCGAGTTTCAGTTTTGTGTTTGTCTTTGTTATGCATGGTTCTTTTTTTATTTTTAAAAGACAGCTTAAATTTCTTTTTTGGGAGACTTGTGTGACCTCCTGTGAGGTTACATAACCCTGAGACAAATGCAAGGGGAACTAAAATTAAAGCAGATCTTTTGTGAGAGGAGCTGATAAAGTCTCATGTTAAATGCATCCAGATTAAAGGCACCGTTCTCCATCACGCTGGGCTTGATGGCTTCTGCATGTTACTCGCCCTGGTTCCCTAACTTTGTCATCAAGTGGGACACTTCATCTGAGAGCAGGGGTGGCAGATTGACCTATCCACTGGGTCCAGGCCTCATGAACCAGACTGCAGTGAGACTCTCGGAAATGGGAGTGTTCATGCCCCATTCAAGTGACTGGGTCCCAGCAAACTGTTGCCCTGTGGCTACATGGTTTCAGTGTTGCCCCATTGCTTGGTTTTTAAAAGAGCCTGGGAATCTCAATAGAACAAGACTAGGACCCACAGACAGGCCGCCCATCACTGGTCTGCAATCACGTGGGTTATTGGTGTGGGGAATAAGATACCTCTGTTCTCACAACCTGCCTTGCCAGCATTCATGTCTGCAACTGTGACTTGTTGTGAGACTTCCTCCTTATGGAGAACATTTCCTGAATTTCAAATTAGTTTTTAATTTTCATCCTCTTTTAATCCTTCTTTTAAAAATTTTATCTTTCATTTATTATCCTCTTGAGCTTCTGAAATCACTTTGATTTGGAAGGGTGAGATAGTTACCAGGGAGTAGCTATCCAGAGATTCATGCAAGCATGTGACAACTGTCTTCAACTCACCTGACTCTGAGGTATCTCTAGGAAGACTTTGAATACCTCCAGTAATAACACTGAGGGAGGCCTGGGATTCTTTTAAATTGTATGTACTTATGGTACAAGTATTAGTTTCACAATCAGATCCTTAAATTCCAGAGGAAGGGCATGAATCATGAAAATTCACCTGACTTTCAGAACTTCCTTTTTTTATTTTTTAGAATTATTTATTGGTCTATAGAGACGAGGTCTTGCTATGTTGCCCAGGCTGGTCTCAAACTCCTGGCCTCAGGCAATTCTCCCGCCTTGGCCTCCCAAAGTGTTAGGATTGCAGGTATGAGCCACTGTGGCCTGGCCAGAACTTCCTTGTAAACATTAGTTTCAACTTCTGATCCCAGCTAACTTTTTTATTCTTTTTCTCACATTCACTCTTCCTCAGCAGAGTTTTTAATGAGGAGTAAAACTTACCTGTTTGAATTGCACCTTAAATCTCACTTGTCCTCTGGTGGGACTGTTAGTAAATAGTGAAATAAGCAAATGTTGGAAAGTAGGCAGGGAAAAATAAATGAAGACATAGAATCTCTAAGTTGATTCTTTGGCCCTTGAGGAAAATAGAATTGACTGTTTCATAAAGGGCGTGACCAAAGAGGGACATTTTGTTTTTGAATCATGTCTAATCATTTGATGTTCTTAGCAGTATATGAATCTTTTGATCATTGGCTTGCTAAATGATTATTAGAAAGTAAGAAGCTTCTGTAGTGTATTTAGCATATCTATTATAGGACTACTCAAGATGGCCTACGTTCATAGTGTTTCTCTTTTTTAGGTATAAAATAATTCTTAAAATTATTTGATTTTAAGGAAAAAAAGATTGTCAAATACTCAACTCCTTTAGTCTGTTTTTATGTTCATTATTTGTATGATGTTTTTGTCCTATATTTTGTATTTTATGAAGTTCTCTATAACTATATTCATTCTTAATTGTAGCCTTGGATTTTTTTTTTTTTTTTTTTTTTTTAAGATGTCAGACTCAGGAAAACTGAAGAGTTTGGTCATTGAGTGATTTGATTTTATCTTAAAGGTTATAAGATAAGATAAAGCAATTAAAAACTATTATTCTCACACACCCCCTTTAGTTACTTGTAGCTAAGCTTTAGTGAAACTTAAGTTGTATGAAAAAAGTTATTTTAGAGAGAACAATGTAGGGTCTGTATATTGCCATAGGCTTTCATATTTTGCATATTCTAAAAAAACTGAGAAATAAATGAAGAAAAATGGTGAATACAATTTTGGAAAGGAAACATATAGAGAAAGAATACTAAAAAGCTGTTCATGTTATTGGATGTCAGTTAGCATATTGAAAACTTTACTCCCTCCAAAAAAAAGGTATATTCTTGTTTCTAGGACTTTTTTTCTCTTTTTCTTTCTTTCTTTTTTTTCTTTGTAACCTGAATCATCTAACTGTCAACACTACTTGAAGGTTTCAAACAATTAATCCGCCAGCGTGGTGGCTTATACCTATAATCCCAGCATTTTGGGAGGCGGAGGTGAGAGGGTTGCCTGAGCCCAGGGATTCGAGACCAGCATAGGCAATTTGGCGAGACCTCGTCTCTACTATAAATCAAAAAATTAGCTGGGCATGATGGCATACGCCTGTAGTCCTAGCTACTCAGGAGGCTGAAACTTGAAGGATCGCCTGAGCCCAGCAGGTGGAGGCTGTTGTAGCTGTGAGTGTGCCATTGCACTCCAGTCTGGGTAACAGAGTGAGACTCTGACTCAAAAAGTAAAAAAAAAAAGTTTAATTTTTTTTCTGGTTTTTTTTTTTTAATTGACTGTAGCGAAGTCACTTCCCACGTTAGTTTTGGTTAAAATATGCATTATCGAACAACTTTGGTTATTTTTCCAAATTTTCAACTTTTTATGAGACTGATAGACAATTTATATGCAAAATATATATCTCCTTTCCTCGCCCTTTTTACTCATTGTGGTGTAAATTAAGTTTGACTTAGGAAAACCCAGGATGAATATTTTTTGCTTAAAAGTTTGATAGACTACCTGCCAAGATTCGAGGAATAGATGGGGTGATGGAGAACTTCTCTGGCCCCAGGGTTTGGTCACAGATTTGGTATTTGAGTGAAGTGGTTTGTGGTCTGTTATTTCTTCTTCTACACTGAGTAGAGCATGAAACTGTGCGATGTAGCAGACGGCCCCGTCTTGGAACACACTCAGAATTGGTTTCAGTTCAACGTCGGCCAGATCAAAAAACCATTTGCGAAGAGTCAGCAAGCCTGTGAGCGTGACCCGGTGGGAGGGCAGGCCTGGAGGCCGAGAGTCCAGCCTGGTGAAACGGGAGAGGGGTCTGCTGTGAGACAGGCTTTCTGTTCTGTTTTTCTTCACCTTTGCTCCCACCCCCAATGGAGAGATGACCAGTTTAAAGAAACTTAGTATCTGTGCTTTGATAAACACTTTAATTGGCATTGGCACGCTCAGCCACCCTGGGCATACTCATTACTATTATTTTTGTAATGTATGGTTGAATGGTATTAAACTTATTTGCAAAGTACTTTAAAATCTAGTTACTTGGTTAAGGATCTTTACTGATGATTAATACGAACCAAAGTGAATGTAGTGTCTGGCTAGTTATCTTAAATTAGAGCAGCTATTAAATCTCTGAGCTCCTCATCTTTGATTATTTTGTACAAGCCGTGTTGTTTATGTTATGCAGCACTGAATAATCTCATGAACTTTAAAGCTGAGTAGGTTTGGCTAAGGCACTTGTGAAAAAACAAAATATGAGGTATGCTGCTAAGTGCTAAAAGGAAGGTTAAAAATCAAAGGTTTGCTTTCATTTCATTCTCAAGTTATTCCCTGTATTTTTACTTCCTTAGGACTAGTAGTCAGGTAACTCTAAAAAAGTTGTGTCTGTTGTATGTTTATTTTCTCCTGCCCACCCCAAATTTATATCCTCACTACCTCTTATATAAAGAGGGGCTGTAGTGTTGGTTGTAATTCCCCCAAACACAGGGAGAGTTCATGACGCTAGATGAGATGAAAGTGATCTGTGATATTTTTCATTCAAGGCAGAAGCAATTTCAAGCCAAGGTTTGGGGAGTCGGGGCGGGGAGGGGGGGGAGGATTACCATCTGAATCTCTTTCATCCTTTATGCTAACTCTAATTTTAAACAGAACTAGACATTTACAGAACTGGTTTTTATATGTATCTTTTTGTGTAATTAAGTATTCTGTGTCTATCTTCTTTTGTAACATGATATAGCAGCTTACTTATTTAAGCAACTTAAAAAAATATGATTTATAGTGAGTTGAAAACAAAATCGTCTTGCAAGCCAATTGGCAGGCTTTGATATCATTTTCGTGTTGGTCTTACTTGGGTATCCTTGGGTTGGCATTTTAACATTTGAATCACGAATGTGCTAACTGCAGCACATTTTGTAGAGCATGTGTTATTGTAGTCCTACAGCATGGTAGATACCATGGTGAGGATACAGAGCCTTATAAGCAAAAAGTGAAAAACTCAGTACTGTTGAGGGAAAAGATGGATAAATGAAGCATGGTCATCTCCTTATATCCTAAGTAGGAACATATCCTAATCTGGATCAGTCTCTAAAATCAGAGTAGGACCAATAAGTCATACAGAGATGTCCTTTCAGCCTGAATTGTAGCACATTAGAACTTTAAATCATTACCTCATGTTTAAATGTAGCATGTTAATTAGAGTCATGCTAATGATCTAAATTGGCCCCCTTAGGTAGGTTGAAAGACTCTGACTCACTTTTGAGGCATGAGCAACAGAAAAGAAAACTAGAAAACAGGCCTCTGTGAGATAACTTTATAAATGCCAATTTGGAACTCTAAAATGCTGGAATGCTGTTATCTATTTGGAATTTTTCTGCCTCTAGTGGTTTTTATTATACCGAATACTAAGATCAGAATTATGCCACCTGCCTGTTGAAGAACTTTTATCAGTTCTACGTTCTGCCACATACAGTTTCTCCTTTCAAGGAGTTAATTTTCTTTTTTTAAATCTCTTTTTTAAAAAAAGTCAATAGCAGCTGGGCTCAGTGACTCAGCCTGTAATCCCAACACTTTGGGAGGCCAAGGTGAGTGGATTGCCTGAGTTAGCCCGGGCAACTGGTGAGACCTCATCTCTACAATAAGTCAAAAAAATTAGCTGGGCATGGTAGCGTGCACCTGTAGTTCCAGCTACTTGGAAGACTGAGGCGGAAGGATCGCTGGAGCCCAGCAGGTTGATGCTGGGGTGGCCATGAGTGTGCCACTGTGCACCAGCCTGGGCTATGGAGTGAGACCCCAACTCAAAAAAAAAAAAGTCAGTAGCTTTAGGGGATATAAATAGTTTTTGGTTGTATAGCTGCATTGTATAGTGCTGAAGAGGTTTGGGTTTTAAGGTTTGGTGGGTTTACTTAAAGCCCAACCTGTGCACATTGTACCTGATAAGTGATTCTTTTTTTGACCCTCCACCCCTTCTCCCCTCCCCCTGCCCTGAGTCTCCAGCACCCATCATACTGTTCTCTATGCCTTTGTGGATCGTTCACGTAGCTCCTACTTATGAGAACATGCGGTGTTTGGTTTTCTGTTCCTGAGTTAGTTCAATTACGATGATACCTCCAACTCCACCCAAGTTGTTGCAGAAGACCTTATTTCATTCTTTTTGGCAGCTGAATAGTATTCCATGGTGTCTATGTACCACGTTTTCATTATCCACTGATCATGATTGGCATTTGGATTGATTCCACAACTTTGCAATTGTGAATTGCACTGTGATGAACCTGCGGATGCGGGTGTCCTTTTTTAAAAATTTTTTATTACGACTTCTGTTCCTTTGAGTAGATACCTAGTAGTGAGATTGCTGGTCAAGGAGTTAATTTTCTGTTCTCATTCTGTCTGTCACTACAACACATGAAACAGTATGACAGTAAGTGGCCGGGACTGGACTACAGCTGGGAGAGCTCTGAGGCAGGGAACTCTGGGGCTGAGTGTGTAGAGAAGGCTTTGTGGTTCCTTGAACTGAGCCATTTTGGCAGTTGAAAGGGTTTCAGGTAAGGGGACTCGCATAATGAAGGCACGACAGCAGCAGAGAGTGAGAGCCAGATGTGAGGGCAGGAGGCGGTCCACTCGACTAGAAGGGGTCATGTTGAATGGTCGTAAGTGATAGGTGGGCCCGATGAGGGGGACATGCCACACTCGGGAGAAACAGCCTGAAGGACGAATGGGTGGATGGAAGCCTGGCAGGGAAGTACGTATTCTGACTTTGTACTCAAGGGCTCTCTAAATCTATTTCATTAACTACAACATCGGGATAATAATAGTATCTGGGGGCCTTGGCATTACATCTGGCACACAGTAAGCACTCAAACCCTAGCGGCTGTTGTTGAGTGGTATTCTTGAAGCCGGGGAGAGGTACTTTGGGTTTACAAGGATAAGAGGAGCCACTGAATATTTTTCAGCAAGGGAGAAGAATTGAAGATAACAGGGAAAGTTAATGTGACTTGATCAGCCTTTAGGTATCGGGAAGGCCATGGTAAAAGGCTAGTTAAGTAATTTAGACTCAGGGTGGTGTGGGATTGAATTAGCACTAGGAAGGGAAAATAAAATAGATAACTGGGAGAGATGTTAAAATAATTGTTGGGACTTCTTAAATGATGAGCTGGGGAGATGAAGGCAGATAATCGAAACGATGTCATTAGCCACAGTTTAGGCTCATCGGGAAATCTATCACTGTGTTTATGTCTTTGTTTTCATCATGAGTTTTTAAAATTTTTTTTGCAGTTTAGGAAAGGATTGACAGTGACAGAAAACTATGGGGCGGGGGCAGGAAGGGGAAGGGAGGTGGGATTAACAGTAGTCAATATCTGTCTAGGGATGGGCGTTGGGGCATACCTCATCAACAAGGGTATCTGCACAATGCATATTTGTATACCTAACCCTTAACTGTACCCCACAATTTTAAAATAAAAAATATGTATTAAAAAATATTTAGACCATCTAAAAGGAAGGAAAGGTGTCATTTTGTTCGTGTGTGCAATATATATTCTTATATGTAACTGCTTTGGAAAATAGTAAAAAAAAATTGCGTAAAATTGCGTATTGGTATTAATAGTGTATCTGGAAAGTCAGGGAAAAGAGAAATTAAATCATTACCAAAATGTTATGTTTTCTCAGAGAAAGAATAATCATGTCACCATGAACAAGGTAGAGGTCATTTTTCTCTTACTTTACTTCACAGACATATGTCCACATTCATTCATAGGCTCACCTTAAAGGGTGGGTGGGAGGTCACCACTACAGCAAGAGACCCCAGTTTGCTAGAATTCAAGGATAGTTGACTTTTCTGGCAGCTGTGTGCTCTAATCTCAGTTCCCAAGGGAGCAATTTTAGAAAACTGCTTTAGGAAAACATACTTTCATAACTTCCCTGTCTTCTTCACAGCATTAGCAGGACACAAACTGGAAGTGTGAGAAGGACCACTGGAAAACCATTGTTGGCGTGGATTTTTCAATGATATTCTACAGCTATTGGTGCTTCCTCGTAGACATATCTGATCATCTTGATACAGAATTATAATAATCCAGGGAGCTGGACACAAGCAGGTCTTTGTCTTGAGCTCAGCCATCTTTCTTCTCTTCATTCTCATCTTTTTTTTTTTTTGCATAACATTTCATGGGTGGGCTCTGGATAATAACTTCTTGAGATTGGAGCCACTCGCCATCTCCTCGGAACAATATTATGATTCCTTGACATGGAATTACTGTGTTGTAAAGTTAATATCTAAAACCAAACTTGAATCCGTGACAGTGTATGTAGACGGATTATTTCTTAACTCACTTTTACAATGGTGAGATCAATGGGTTGGAAAAGGCAGCCAGAACGTTCTGGGCTGCGATTGAGCTGTGGCATGCCTGTAAATCAGGCCTCCCCTGCAATGGCATCTCCCTAGAATCCTTCCTTGAGGCTCAGCCCTCTTAATGTTGGTGACAAAGCAAAAGGCATCTTCTTCTGTAACTTCCTCTGTAATCTTAACTGTGCTTCTGTGTGGGATGAACATTTCCCTCTTTCTCTGGAGAAGAAAGAAAGCTTATTTCATGCTTTTGAAAAAAAAATACATGGCTGCTTCTGTGGTGAAAATAAGTTCATGGCAGGTAACTCGAATTTATAGAAGAGAGAAAAATTCTTTAAAGCTTGTTTCCCTATGGAGTGGGGTGGTTTTTTTTTTTTCCTTCCCTTCTAATAGCTTTCATTTTAATTTCTAGTTCTGAATTCAAGCAGCTGTCACTCTCTTTATAGCCCTCTTTGAAACTCTTGCTGCGTGGGAGGTAGCTGGGCTGTCTAAGAAACATCTTTTCAAACCAGCCAAAGTATTGTTTATCCTGAATGAAATAGAATTTTTAAGGCTGTCAGGAGTGACTGATTTGAAACATTTTCTTTGGTAGCCAAGAAGATGAGCAGAAATCTTGAAGGGGAAGGTATTATCTCAGTGTGGCCAATTCCAAGTGACTTCTGTTAACTCAGAAAACTCTATGGACCGTGACTGAAATGACCACCATAATGGGGTGTTGCATACAATTAATATAACAAACCTGTGGGTAGTTTGTTTTAATTTACTGACTCCTTACCAGCTATTGAGGAAAAAGAAACAATACAAGATGGAGTCGACCATGGTGAATCCCCCGCCTGTATTTGTCATAAGTCGCCTGTGGTTGGCTTTCCTGGGCTCTGGTGGCCTCTTTGCAGCCTGGCTCCCTCTGAATGCTCTTTCTGCCTTCCTTGACATTCCCGTCTGCCTTTCAATCAGTAGTAAGAAGGAATACAGCATCATCTTTGAGTGAAAAAAACAAATCTTCAAAGCTATTGAAATGAATTTTTGGGTTGGTCTTTTGGATGTACCAAGAGCCTCTAAAATCAGTAGCATGATTTTTTGAGCTTAAAATGTGATTATGGTCATAATTTTTATGGTTCTTTTTTGGGTCAGAATAGAAATATGGATTATTTAAATTTCCAACAGTTTCATATCTTGACTATTTTATCTTAAGTTTAATTTTTTTTTTCTAGAGAGGCGAACTGTAGTGCAGTGGCACGATCATAACTTGAACTCATGGGTTCAAGCAAACCTCCCATCTCAGCCTCCAGAGTAGCTGGGACTACAGATGTGCAACATCAGGACTTGCTAATTTTTAAATTGTAGCAATAGTGTCATGCTATGTTGCCTAGGCTGGTCTCAACCTCCTGGCCTCAAGTGATCTTCCCATTTCCACCTCCCAAAGTGCTGGGATTATAGGCATGAGCCACCACACTTGGCCTATCTTGGTTATTTTAAATTTTATTCTTAAAATTGTTAATAGTTAATACAAAAACATGAAACAAAATTCAGAAAGTAATAATAGTAGACAGTTCCATATTACCATATTGTATGTCAAATATTGTTTTTAGCAGTATTTGTTAAATTTAGACTATCCTCAGAATAATTCTATAGGTAGTGCTATTATCCCTATATTATAGTTTGAGACACAGAGAGGGTCAATACCTCACAGTGGATCAGCGCCAAAGCCAGGACTGAACCCAGGCAGTCTGATACCAGAGTCTGGGTTCTTAATCACTCTGAGGAATACAGGGGCCACAGTGAATACTTACCCTTCTCTGGAGAGTCTTGCAACTTCTGGCAGGGATATTCTATACATTTCTAACTATATGCTATTGATTGATTGATTGATTGATTGATCCAGGTTGGAGTGCAGTGGCACGCTCATGGCCACTGCAGCCTCGACCTGCTGGGCTCAAGTGATCCTTCCGCTTCAGCCTTTCAGGTAGCTAGAACCACTGGCATGCGCCACCACACCCAACTGATTTTTTTTTTAAATTTTTTATTGTAAAGTTGAAGTCTCGCCATGTTGCTCAGGTTGGTCTAGAGCCCCTGAGATCAGGCAATCCTCTTGCTTCTGCCTCCCAAAGTGCTGGGATTATTGGTGTGAGCCACTGCGCCCAACTTATTTTTTAATTTTAAGAATGAGTCTTAGGTTTTCCACTTTAAAAAAATGGTTAGCTTTGTCGTAAGAATATCAGAACCATAGCCTTGATATAGGAGATAAAGGAGAAGGAAGAACCAGGGGTGACTATGGTTTTAAACG
Source organism: Tarsius wallacei (assembly GCA_963574415.1). NCBI lineage: Eukaryota > Metazoa > Chordata > Mammalia > Primates > Tarsiidae > Tarsius > Tarsius wallacei. Next base: position 21,199 of record CAUYQG010115701.1, on the reverse strand, counting down.
TGAAACACAATACATTGTAACATGGACCTACCAGGAGAAAAGCTGGGGCTTCTTTTTTATGGGAAAAATAGGAGGGAAGTGACCTGTTTTAATTCAGTGACATTAAGTACTACACAAGTATTTTATTACGATTTATGCAACCGCTTACCTAAATGAACAAACATCTGGTCATGGGGTGGTTGTAGTGAGGAGATCTCCTACCTCAGGCACATGATGCCTTCACAGGTTGCTAGAAATTTGGAAAGTGAACCCAACTGGGAATTTGATGCTGCCAGATTTTGCTGTAACTTTTCTTTTTTCTCCCTTTCCCCTTCCCCACCCCTCCCGTTCTTTCTTTAAAAAAAAATTTTTTTTAAGTAAATAATATATTCCCATATTTGAAAGATCATTAATTATAAAAAAGACACAAAGTGGCAAGATGCCATTCCATCTCATCGACCCAGTTCCTGCGTCTGCAAACCAGATCTGGAACCACTGATGCCAGTGGAACCACATACAATTGCTGTCTTCTAGATGAAAATGATCTCATATCAGCAGTTTCGTTTTTTTCCATGTTGTAGGTCAAAAATAGGGCAGCACTGGGAATTTCATGCAGTTCAACCTATAGTTTCTGAAATCCCTCCAGAATTAAGATCCAAACTGGGTTGCCGATCATTATCATTAGCAAGGTTATGGGAAACTGCTGTTTGTATATGTCAAAACAGATTGAACACCATCAGTTTTATCCTCTAGTGTATATATAAACAAGTGTGAATATAGAGCCTATCCTTATTTGTCCCCTTCTGCTCCAAGAGCCAGTTCTGCAACTTTCTTGTTTTTAAAATTTTATAGCACATCTTGTGCTGCTTTTGATGTCAGTATAAAGACAGCTTCTTCTCCTTTTCACTGCTAAATAGTATTCTGTGCATTCTGTGGTCCAGATGTACGCAGAAGAGAACTCAGGATTCACAGCCCAGCCAGACACAGATGATGCAGGTCTCTTCCTAGGCACCCGCAGGCGCATGGTATGCTTCAATGAAAAAAGCAAGTTATAAAACAGAACTTGCAAAAATCTCACTTTGGAAGGGAAAACTATGTACATAAATAAATGTACTATAAGCTTAGAAATAAATCTAGAAAAATAATCAGTTATGACGATGGTTATCCTTAGGGGGTAAGAGTCTGGTGATTTTCTTTATACATATCTGTATTTCATACTTTTTTCTGTAGTGTGCCACTTGTTATACACACACGTGTATGTGTCTTATATATACACATATAAGTACACACCTACACACACAACATACATTTATATATATTTGATTTACAAAAGTTTCACCTTAACTCTGCAATCTGTGCCTTGGACTTAATATGTTGGGTAAAAGTTTGAGATTTGGAAGCAGAAGGAATGAGCAGCAAAGCCCTAGAAAGAAAGCATAGTGTTCTGTAGCATGAGTTCTACCTGGAGAGACTTCATCGGTACTGCAGTGAGACTGGCTGGCTTTTGCGGTTTAGTGTTTTCCTGTTTGAATTAATATGTCTTCACCTTCACCTGACTACTCTCCTAGTCACATTGTCCTGGCATTTGGGGGATCACTATTACTGGAAATATTTAAGCAGCAAAGAGTTTTATTGAATGGTAGACTTGTTTGTGGTTACGTTTGGATTTAAACTAACATGGATTTAAATCCCTGTCCTCTCTTGATGTCTTTTATGATCTCAGCAAATCCTCCTCTAAACCTCAAGAGTTTGGGCAATAATACTTTGACATGGTTTTTGCCAAGAACAACTGAGTTAATGGATGTAAACCAGCCAATAAGTGGTACATGTTCAAGAATTTTAGTTTGTATTTTCTTGAGGGCCTGCTGTATGAAGAAAGAGGGCTTCGAATATACTTTCATATTTGGTATACTCTCTCAGAAAATGTAAGTTAGTCTTTTATTTGTGGTTATTTCTGTCCAGCGTAAGACCTAGATTTACTGGTTGCCAACATCTTAATCTGGCAATTGATAATAATGAATATCCTTTAGGCGAGAAGTATAGTTAGGAGAGACAAACAGGTGAATTGTGAGGAGTCTAGTAGCCCTCACCGTCTCACTTCTGCTGGAGTTTGTGTTCTGAGTGCAGGGCTCTAAATTCCCTGAGCTGTCAGAGTGGCAGCTTCCTCAGAAGTTTATGGAAGACAGTTTGATTCAGTATCTGATTACTTTTTGGTTCCCAAGTTTGATAGCACATGGTTGTTATATATTTTTTGTTTGTTTATGTAGGCAGAAATTTTAGTCTCTAAATAATGTCCTGGGACTATGATTATGATATAAAAATGTTCTCTGCTTTATAGAGTAAAGCAATTTGCCTTGATTTCTATTGATGTTGCAACTGAGCTGGTCTAACGTGCTTTGTAATTGAATTGCTGCAGACTTCCATCGACCTTTGCAAGAGGCAGAGATGGTTCCTGGAGTTGTAACCTAATGCCCGTTAGCTGCTGCTATAACTTTATAATGGGGACTGTATTTTTTTGTCCCGTGATTGATTATAACAGCTGATTCTCTCCTCAACTTTTCCTAGCATGCACTTTTGGCATATTTTAGCTGTCACAGTAGATTTTGGGGGTCAGCCTTGTGCTTAATTTTGTAAATCTTTGGGCAACAAAAAACAAAATTTACTTCCCAAGTTTATGGCAATTTCATCATCATATCCTTTCATACCTGATGCGACAATTTGATTTATAGTCCAGGAGATGCCTTTTCTCTTATTCAGTTTTTTAGGGATGCGAATCTGTATGTAGTTTTGTATCTGTGCCTTTGGGATTGGGGGGAGGGATGCTATTTCCTTGAGGGTTGCTTCCCTTTCCTAGACCAGATTTCAGATAAAGAGATTACACTGCCCAAGTGAACTCCTTTCTGGCTACTGACTCATTCATCTGAGCATTATTTGGCTTCCTTATGGTTCTCATCTTTGTCTTGTTTCATGAGGGGGAAGTGAAAAGAGAGGACCAGGAGGGTTTTGCCCCCTCCCTAGGATGATATTATTTGAGCCTGCAGTGCAACTGAGAATCAGGGTAAGTGGGACTTCCGGAACCTTCCCTCCCATTTGGCCGTTGTAACCTGTATCTCAGTGCACCTCCCCCTGCTGAGAAACACAATCAGCTTTCTTGCCTTAATGGACAGTTGGCAGGGTTCATGTCTTAATCCTCCTCCCCCCTTTATCCTAATGTAAGATTTAAGACATTTTGATCAAAGAATCTAGACTGTTTTCTAACATTAATCATTTAACACCTACTACTCTGTGGACAGTAAAGGGTTGGATTTGGTTTTTTAAAGAAAGGTGCCCAATACATCACAACATCTTTGACAAAGTTCCCTAACTTGTCTTTACTATTCTAATTTGTTTAATAAAGGAACTGTGTGTGTGTGTGTGTGTGTGTGTATGTATGTGTGTGTGTGTGTGTGTGTGTGTGTGTGTGTGTATGTATGCATCTGCATGTAGTTCCAGCTACTTGGAAGGCTGAGGTAGAAGGATCGTCAGAGCCCAGCAGGTCGATACTGGGGTGACCGTGAGCGTGCCACTGCACTCTAGCCTGGGCAACGGAGTGAGATTCCAACTCAAAAAAATAAAAGAATGAATATCTGACCTGAAACATATCTCAACTTTAATTTTTGTCTTGCTTTGGACTATTTCTTTCTATAGACTGTACGTGTTTGATGCCTCTATGGACGATGGTCCATGAAGAAAGTTCTCTCACTCCATTCCTTGGCCATTTTAGGTTAAGTTGACTAGCATATGGAAAGATGTGAGGGAGTACCAGGTTAACATGGGCTGTTTAAGTGTTAATTGGGTTTTGACCCAGTTAACCCTGATCCCCTTCTCAGCCATGCTGTTCACAGACTGTCCCGTCTGTACTCATCATTTTATGTGTATGTCATAGCTTCTAGTTAGACAGGGTCATAGAACTCCATGACATTCTGGTCCAACCAAGCATCTGGATAGGATGTGAAGAAACAGGTTCATTCACTTTTCTTCAACAACTAAGGAGTAGGATATTTGGAAGAAGCCAGTATTAGATAATCCAGAGAGGTGAGATAGGTTGTTCTTCTGTGTTCTTCAGGCACGATACTTTCCAATTTCCCTCAATCTCATCAGAAGTTTGGGCACCAGACGGTCACTAATTATTGGAGCACTAGTGCTAAGGACAAGATGCAAAATCAAATACCGGACAAAACCGGAATCTTCCCTTTGAGGCAGTTATGAGAGTCACGCTGTTCTGAAAGTCAAGCTCCTTTACTCCAAGTTGGAAGTCTTGAATGTTTCCCTGCCCCTGACAGGTTCACCAAGTGGTTCGAAGGCCAGCAGACATTATGATGTACTTCTAAGACTTGGCTAGGAAGGAGGCAGCCTTGGATGTCCTTGTTAAAAACAGGATTCCATGCTAGATGAGTTCTGATCTAATATGACAGCCCTAAGGTGTCTCATTCCCTATGAGTCAAGTAGTATACTTTGACTTGTATTAACCACATGGTAGGAGACTCCTCCCAGGAACTAAAGCATTAAAGAATGGATGTTAGCTATACCCTTTGAACTCTATCAAGCTATAAATTCAGTTACTTGGTTCCTATCCTGTTTCTTATGTTGACTGAAGCTTCCCACCAGCTCCTAGTCAGATTCATCTATACTTACATAGGACACCACCACATTTGTTGTTCAGAATTAGATTTTATTTACAATGTCAAGTCCAACAGCATTTTGAACTGGGGGAGGAAAAAAATAAGTTTTGGCTTATTTTACTTGACACTAGTCAGCGTAGTATTAGGCACCAGTTTTTGACATGAAAAAATATAACAACCCAGACTTTATTTTCACAAAGCAGAAATGATGCCAGAATATGTATGAAATTAGTTTGGCAGTTCTGTTCCTGATGCCAGGCACTGCTGTCCTTTTCAGTGCTCTGTATGTCCTTGGTAGCATTAGAGGAGAAGTCCAGTTTGGTAAGAAGGAGATTTTATGGATGTCATAATATCTGCCACGTGGTGGAAGGGTGAGGGGATCTGTCTCCTGCTTAGTTGAAAGGTCATGTTTTAAACAGGATCGTATATGTTAGCCAAACAAACAAAACTTCTCCTATGGCAGCATTTCATAATCCCCGCCCAGTTTCAGGCTCTTCCTGTCAATTTTATTCCCTGAGCTATTCGTGTGTGACTTTTACCCACAGATGTCGATTCCTTCCTCCCTTCCCGATCCTCCTGAGTCCTACTTAAATATGGACATTAAAGCCACATTTTTGGGTACAACGTTGTTAAAGCACACACAGCAGTTGGGCAAAGAAGCTGTGGACATACACTGAGCAAGAGATTGTAGGTTCTTATTGAGTGACCCTATTTAAAAGATAGAAGATGCAGGAGGGTGGATTCAGGCTCAAGGAGAGTGGGGCAGGAGGTGGAGGTTAATCCGAGCAGTTGTGCCCCCTGCTGGTGAAAGAGTCCACCTAAATGTGGTTGAAGCCACCCTCAAAGGTAAAACAGATGATGTTTGGCCTTGAAATGTATTTCTCTGTCTTTAGAGTGAGTGTTTTTATGCCAGAACACCTTTTCTCGTTGATTCCCACTGTGAATTTTGTGAAATTTTTCTTCTCAGAGACTTACCTACCAAGAAATACTAAAAATAATAGTTAAGAAGATTTGCTTTTTATTTAATGAAGTAGGTCGTGTGTATTAAATAGTATATAAGTAATTCCCGTTGAGGGAGTACACTAAAATTTAAAAAGACATCAAATGTATCTCATTAAATTCTAGTTTCAGGCTCAATTTCATGTTGACTGAATTTAGTCTAAATATTTTAAAGTCATGACTTCTTTGACAATATTTAGGAAAATGGTCTGTTTAAATATTGCATAAAAATGTTTTGAACCTTTCTTGTTTCCTAGTAGGTATTTCAAGGCTATAAATCTCTCTCTCTCTCTTTTTTTTTTTTTTTTGCTGTGTTGCACAGATTTGGATATGAAATGTTTCTATTATCACTGATTTCTAAATATTTCTTAATTTCCATTATGATTATCTTCTTAACCATATTTCCTTTACCAATATATGAAAATTATAAAATATATCTTTTTGTTTGTTCTTTATTGCCTTCCTTCAGAAATATTCTGTTTTCTTGAAAATAATGTGAATCGTGTATGTATTAACGATATCAACTTTGTATTGTTAATTATAAATGTCCTTTTTTGGTCTGCTTAAGATCAATATCTCAAGCAGAGTAGTGTTAAAATTATCAAATACAATTGTTGATTTCTTTATTTCCTTGCAGTTCTGTCATTTGTTAATGTGAGCCTGATCATTGGATCAGAACAACGACCCATCTAGTGTGGATTCCTGCTTTTGACAAGGACACCCAAAGCTGCCTCCTTCCTAGTCAAGTCTTAGAAGTCCATCATAGTATCTGCTAGCTTATCTTGTTGTTCAATCCTTTTGTTTCTTTTTTAGTACAAAATAGCCTTCATGTCGTTTATTAAGATCTTTACCTTTTTTTTTTTTTTTAAACCTGGAATGTACCTCTTTTATTCTTTTAAGCCTATTTCCTGTAGTCAATATATTGTTGCATCTAAAAATATATTTGGAGGGTCACTGTGTTTAATTGGTGAGTTTAATCCATTTATACCTATTATAATTAGTATCATATTAGGATTTCTGTCATCTTTATTTTTTCATTTAATTAATTTGAATATTTTTTTCTTCTTTCTTGCTTTCGCTTCAAAAAAGCAAAATATCTTCTGCTATTTCCTGTAGTACATATTTTGTTTTTGGTTTCAAAGGGGTTGCCTTTGTTTTGAGATGTTTAGTGTTGTTTCTCTATTGCTTTCTTAACTGTGTATATGTTTCTCCCTACTCCCAATAAGACAAATAATTTAATGAACTCTCAACTCCCTCTGGCCTTCCCATATCCACCATATTGGTACTTTCTAGAATTTTGATTCTGGATTATATAAGTTATGCTTTTTTCCCTCTCTTCTTGTCCTAGATTTTTAAAAAAAGACAACAGTAGATATTACCAAGTTAATTGAACATCCTACATTTCTTCTTTTATTTAAATACTTGAAGTATTTCTCTAAGAGTGTTATCAACATAGTTCTTTGTATGGCCAACCTTTGGTGATTTTTATGTCTGATAATATTTTTATTATGCCTTCATATTTGAATGGTAGTTTGGCAGTTTGAATATATAATTCTCTGCTCAAAATTATTTTCCTTTACTACTTTAAGAATATTCCTTCATTTTTATTCTGTACTTAGTGTTGCTGTTCAGAAGTCTGATGTCACTCTGGTTCTTTTTCATACAGTCTGTTCTTTATAGGTGGATGCTTTGTTTTTTGTTTCTTTTTTTGAGTCGGAGTCTTACTCTCTTGCCCAGGCTGGAGTGTAGTAGCACACTCACAGCCACTGCCTCCTCGACCTGCTGGGCTCAGGTAATCCTTCCACCTCAGCCTTCCAAGTAGCTGGAACCTTAGGCACATGCCTCCATGCCCAGCTAATTTTTTGATTTATTGTAGAGATGTGGTCTCACCATGTTACTCAGGCTGGTTTCGAACTCTTGAGCTCAGGCAGTCCCCTCGCTTCCACCTCCCAAAGTCCCGGGATTACAGGCGTGAGCCACCGTGCCTGGCTGTATTTAGTATTCTTAAACTTCACTATGATGTGACATATGTGCAGGATTTTTAAAATTCCTCTATTTGGTACTCGGAGTCCTTTTGATTGTGGTCTTTCAAGTTTCTTTTATTTTGGGAATTTGGTCATTATTTATTCAAATATTTCTTCCTCTCAATCTGTTTCTTCTTCTAGGAACTGGATGTTGACAATTTCACTTATATTCTATATGTTGCAAATCTCTAGATCTCTGCATTTTCTTATTTGTTGAGTTGCTGACTGTTGTTTTCTTTCTGGTCTAAGGAACTTTAGTTTACAAGTCCATGGTGAAGGAGGATTGTGTGTGTGTGTGTGTGTGTGTGTGTGCGCACGCGCACGCACGCACATTTAGGGTAGGTTGGTGCCTCTTCCTCTCCTTTCTGTCCTTCCTTTTTTATTCCCCCCTCTGGCTGTTGCCTCTGCTAGTTTTGCTTGGTTCAGAATCAGGTACTATTATTCCTAGTACAGTATTCTCATCCTAGGGATGGGAGGGGTAGAAACATCAAATCTATTCCCTGGGCAAATGGGGAACATATCATGGACTCTTGGCCTCTCTCTAGTGTAGAGAGCTTCTCCCAGCTCCGAGTTCCACAGGGAGAGCCTGACTCCAGCCCTTTTGCCCCATGCCTGGTGTATGTAGATACCAGAAGCCCACAGGATTTAAGTGTCTTCTCAGTTGGTCTTGGAACCATAAGCCTTTGGTGTATGCCCCCACTGACCTGAACACTTCCTTTCTGTTTCTGCTCCACAGAGATGTATACAAAGTTTTTAAGTACAGTGATATCTTTATGTGTATTAAAATAATTTCTTGGTATTGCTGGGCATATGTGGGAGGAGGGCTGAGTTTCCGCTGAAACTTTCATTCCGTCTTGGAAAAAAATGTTCTGACTGGACTTTATCATAAAAGTGTTGCTGTGTTGTTCTAAGCACAGTTGTTTTGCTCTCAGTAAATCTTTCTTTGGTCCTGATGATTGACTATGTGATCATTAGAAGCATCTAAGATTATTACCTGACAGGAAGAGTATTTGTACTGCAGTACTCATCTTCATCTGTCTGCCAGCTTACCAAATGCATGACTGTGAGGTTTACTTAAATTAAACTAAACAAATGCATTAGATATATATATATATATATTTTTTAATGATTGTTTTCTTTCCTCTTTTCTGTCTTCTTCTCCTTTCCTTCCTTACGTCTGCTTATACATAAGCCAGGTGTTTAAGAATGAGGAACAGAGAACAGCCTTGCTGTGGTGGGGACCATTCATCTCTGAGGAATAACAGAAATCTTCTGTGGTTTCATGCCATACCTGCACCTTTTTGGCTAAGTGGAGCAGCAGGGAAGGGATTTAAAGAGGAACTATCTTTGACTTTACTCTTAGGAAATATATTTGAGAGGAGACAAGCACATAATGAATAAAATGGCAGGGAAGTCCAAAACTTTAGTCCTTCCAACATGCAAAAGCATTTCCCTCTCAGTGAGAGGACTAGACGATGAATGGAAAGAATAGCTTGTCATCAGAACAAAAAAGTCAACCAGAGTGAAAGCTTGTCAGTATATTAAAATTAAAGATATAACTATCCTCTGTATTATTAGAGGTGGAAGAATTACCAAGTTCTGGTTTCTTCTTGGTCTCATTTTCTGCCGATCTTTGAAGATTGTTTTAGTCTATCATGAGAATAAAACACTTGCTCCTATGCTCAGGCTTACAAAGAACTCAGACAAAATAGTGAAATACAGAGGGTGCCAAAAGAAGTATACCCATTTAAAGAAAGGAAAACACTGTCTTAAAATTGCAATACTCCGTATATACCAATAACAAAAGATGAATACAGGTCATGTTTGACTTATGCAATTACAAGAGGTCCTCAGAGTGGTGACCATCAGTGTCCAGACACTTCTGATGATGGCAGACTCCTGCAGGACTTGTTGCTGTGAGAGCCCTCCCAGGTCTTCCCTTGTGCACATCACACACTATACCGTGCATCTCAAACTCATCACGAATGTGTATAGTTGTTAGGCGTGTTAGAGGTTCTGTTGCATACTCAGGCTTCCATCGTCATACTTCCACAACATTTTCAAATTTCAAATACTACTTCAAAATGGTCTTGTGCTCCTTGCACGACAACTATGTTTCTGCCGTTTTCTTTGACTGTCCTGCCTGTCACAGGGTGATGCTAGCATTCATTTGATTAACGCCGTCTTTTGAGTGAATGTCATGCTACACATTGCTACCATAATTCAGTTCAGCTTCGAGAAGTAATACATAGATAACAGCTCCTAAAATGTGTATACATTTTTTTGGCACCCCTGGTATAAGGCTGTCATGAAAGGCATATTCCTTTTTGTCCAGTTTTTATGAGAATGGATGTTTGTAGGGGAATCTTAAGTATTTTCAAAAGAACACTGTATTTGAAACAACAGCAGCAACAGCAGTAGAAACAGTGCTCTGCAGAGAAGCCTGCACTTTACCTTTGAAGCTCTTCTAAGGTTCTCTTACATTTCCCCCCCCTTCACTCCATCCAGTGCCATGACTCTCAGATCAGTTAAACTACCCCAGCCTTCTCCCCAGAGCCCTGGGGTTGCGTAGCCAACCCTTCTCGGGATACCCTCATCTGGATTTTTTTATTGACACCCCAACCCAACATGCCTACAGTAGGTCTTAATATTTCCCAGACCCAGTTTTTTCTCTCTCTCTTAAAAATTCCCTATTTCATTTACTGATTCCACCATCCACCCAGTTACCTATGCCAGGAACTTGAGGGTCGTCTAAAGTGTCTCTCTCCCTTTCCCTTTATTCACTGAGTTCCAAGGGCTGTAATTCCTGGATATCTTTCGAATGCATTCTCTGGATCATGTCACTCCCTTGCTTAATCTCTGCAGCAATTTCCCAGTACCTGCACAATAAGTTCATTCGCCTTCATGTTTTATGCAGAGCCCTGCCCCCTATTCCATCCACCTGCTTTCTGCCTTTGACCCTTGTCGCTTTGAAAATGGTTGTGTTCTCTCCTCTTTATTCTATCAACCTTGATATTTTCTCTACCAGGGTTCTTTTGTTGAAACTCGGCCTGTCATTTCTTCCTATTTCTGTTACTTGACTCCTAAATGTCTTTCATCCTGGCTACTGTTTGGAAACTCCTTTCTCTGGGTCTCAGATCTCCTTGATATAATCATATTATAACAGAAACTACCATTTTGCTATGCTTGTTACTACCTGTCTTCTGTATTGTACAATGAGCACCTTTAGTGAAAAAAAGACCAATTCTTTTTTTAACTTTTTAGGGGCAGGGTCTCACTCTGTTACCCAGGCTGGAGTGCAGTGGCATGATCCTGGGTCACTGCAGCCTGGCCTCCTGGACGCAAGTGATCTTCCCATCTCTGCCTTCTGAATAGTTGGCACTACAGGACTACACCCAACTAATTTTTTTTTTTTTTTTTAAGAGACGAGGTCTCATCATGTTGCCCAGGCGGGTCTCGGCTCCTGGGCTCAAACGATCCTCCCACCTCAGCCTCCCAAAGTGTTGGGATTACAAGTGTGAGCCACTGTGCCTAGCCAGTAATTATTTACCTTTATAACTCAGCATCCATGGCATGTCTTGCCCATATGTAGAAGCTTAGTAAATGCTAGTTGAGCATATAAAAAGGGTTAGAGAGGCTTGTGGCTTGAAAGGGGAGAGGATGAGAATCAGAAACTGTGTGCAGATTTTGTGAGAATATATAGAGATTTTTAGATTGTTTTTTCCTTCCTCGATGTCTAGAGGCAGTGGCTTTCCATATTCATGATACTTTTTGGAGAAGGGAGTCCATTGTAGTTTTTTAAATTTTATTTTATTATAGAGATGTTGGGTACACGTGAGGGTTAATTACACAAGTAGGCCGCATGAAGGTGAAGTTTGGGCTTCCAACTGGCCCTCACTCCCCCTGGTAGTGGACCAGGTACCCTTTGCATTGTCACATGGCCCTCCACCTTCCCCCCTTCCTTCTTCCTAGGCCTAGCAGGGCCCTGAGACTGCCCATTCCTCCCTTGTGCTAATGAGTTCACAGTATTTCCTTATGATTCCCAATTTGCCTGGCATTGCATTGTGTTATTTAAGGATTTACAAGGCCAAGACATGGTCTCCATCGTGAAAAAATATATAATGGAAATGGGGAACTACAACCATAATATGACAATGAAATACAAAGCAGATGGCTGCTTCTAGCTGTGAGAAAGGAGGGAAGAGATAGGGGAGGTGGTCGGCACGTGCTTGGTGGAGAAGTGGGAACTAGCTAGATGCTGTGGGGAAGCCATTTTCTTTTCTAAATGGTGATAGTTCATTTTCTTTTTCCTTTTTTGTCATAGTCTTACTCTGTCCCCCAGGCTGGAATGCAGCAGCACAATGATCACAGCTTACTTCAGTCTCAGCCTCCCTGGGCTCAGGCAATTCTTCCACCTCAGCCTCCTGAGCAGCTAGGACTACAGGCGCACACCAGCACACCCAGCTAATTGTTTTGATTTTTTTGTAGAGATGAGGTCTTGCTATGCTGCCCAGGATGGTCTTGAACTCCTGGGCTCAAACTACCCTCCTGCCTCAGCCTGCCAAAGTGCTGTGGTTACAGGCATGAGCCGCGTGCCTGGCTTTGTTTCCTAATGAGTTTCTTATCTCTGAGTCTATTCATAACGAAAGTACCTTAGTGCCATTTCTGTTCACTTACCGGAACAACCTTCTTACTCACAGGTGATTTGTCTGTTTGTAAAGTCCTATTAAAGAGTAACACCTAAAGGAAGCAGTTGTGTGATCACTCAAAAAAAAAAAAAAAAAAAAATATATATATATATATATAGCAGGTGAAAAATAATGAGAGTATGTAACTTTCATTTTCAATTTTAAGTTAGTTTCATAGGACTTAAAACCTTTATCCAGAAATTGTTGAACGTAGAATTTTTTTTTTTTAATTTTCCCATTTTCATACAGTTGAAAAGCAGTCATTGGATTTTTTGGCAAACTTATGTTTCAAAAATGGTTAGACATATTTAACGTAGGAACTAACATTGTTCTCCCTTATATTCAGTGATTCTCTCAGGTAGATGAGCTCATTGCTGAACAGGGAAAGAGAAAGGAATTGTGTACAGTTGGAAAGTAGGGTGAGGTATCTCTTCGTTTGATCAGTCTGTGTCAACATTCCCTTCTACCAATATATTATTTTCCCTTGAGGGTTCAGCTTGCCACTGTTTGGCAGGAAGGAAGAGCGAATTCTCTTAATAGAATATGACTTAATATGCTGAATGACAATTTGTGCCGTGTCAGTCAACTTGGGGAAAGGATTAGAGGCAACGTAAATGATCTGCTGTATCTGGTTGTAAAAACATCGCAGGCATCTTTTAAAAGTCACATTAGACCCTCGGTCTCCAGCTTCCCAAAGCTGTTTCTCATTGACAGGTTTCTCCTGGTAGGAGTGAGTCAGGGAAGAAGCTGGGCCCAGATTCTCTTTTGCCGCTTCTGCCGTGTCATGTCCTGCCCAGCAGTCAGGGCACGGGGCCCAGGGAAGGCCAAGGGCCAGGGCCCAGCCTCCTCCTGCAGCCAGGGAGCTGCTGGCATCTGACTCACTGTGGTGCTTCGGAACTGGTGACATTTTGCTATGTCTAGCCAAGGCCTGAAGGCAGCTCTCATGCAGATCGATGTTCATGGTTTACTCTGGACTCCGTGCTGGGCTTATATGGGAGACCCTTTTAATTTTGAAGGGAGTCATTGCTCATGATGACTGAGGGGCACAGGGAGGGGCCTGGGAAAGCTGGAGTCCAGCTCCCTTGCTGCCCTTGGGGCTCATTTGCAGAAAAGAACTGATGGAGTTGAACTCTCCACGCACAGGGGGTAACAGCCTTCATTCCAAAGTGGACTGTATCCCAGAAAGAAAATAAATCAAAAGGCATTCATAGCAGTGGTCTATCAGTGGGTTCTGGGCCATTTGCTTGGAAATTGGCCCTTCTTTGGGGGCTGAATTTCTCCAGTTAGCTCAGCGCTTTTGTGGTGAAGGGCTTGTGGGAAAAGTGGCTTCACTGAGAGAGCAATCATACGGTATTCTAGACTTTACAAACAGGGAGACTCAGGCCAGGAGGAGAACCTGCCCGCAGAGGTAGGTTCATCAACCGACCCCGCTACCTCCACCCTTTGCCCTCCCCTGAAATGCTTATGAAAGAAAGAGCTTAGGAAACTACCCTACCAGTATCTTTTGCACACAGTCCTCAAGGTGAAGGTCCCCCAATAACTGCTCCCATAAGCAATTCCTTCTTTCAGCCATCACCACTACCTCCAACTCCTACATCTCAGAATACAGTTGTTCTAGAGCTTAATTTCTAAGATTCTGTCTTATAGCCTTACTTGTAAGCTGGGTCCAAGAAAAAATAAATTATTTTGTACAATCAGTTTTCAAGATTGGCGTCTTGGGATCTAGCTTAATGAGATCCTAGAATTTCTCTTGTGCTTCGTTTATAAGAGAATTGAAATCCACCTAAGATGGTTTTCCGAGAGCAAGTTCCTTGCTGTTCCTGTCACTCAGGCTTACTCTGGTTCTAGGAGCTTGGACTGAGAAGACATGGAAGTTTAATCAGCTGGAAGCTGGGGGTAGCTGGGGTTATCAACCTCCATGTGTGTGCCATTAGCTTCCATGGCAGTTTGTTGACCACCGTTGTGACCTGTTACTTATAAAATCAAGGCCACTTCATAAAATCAGTGCCATCTTCATAGAACATTACTACTTTTTTTTTTTTTTTGAGTTGAAATCTCACTCTGTCGCCTAGACTGGAGTTCAGTGGCACGCTCACAGCTACTGAAGCCCCAGCCTCCTGGGCTCAGACGATTCTTCCACCTCAGCCTTCCAAGAAGCTGGAACTACAGGCACATGCCAACACGCCTGGCTAGAGTGTTGCTACTTCTAAAGGTTACCCCAGAGGAGTGAATATTTGATGAGGACCATGGAACCAAGCTCTGATGGGTGCCGTTCATGTGCATTTTAGGGTAGATGTGAGTACTGTGAAAGCAAGACCAGTGAAGGGAAATAGTTGCCCTTGAGAGTACTCTTCCATCTTCTGCATTTTCCACTCCTAATGTGAACAAATGATACTAACCATGTTTAATAAAATGCTCCTTTGTGGATGCATACATCATCCAGCTCATTTAGGAAGTGCCTTTTAGTCTTGGTTTCAGTTCATCCCGTGCCATCACCATAGAGACCTGACTCTTGTCTAGCGTCCTGATGTTCAAAGAAATGGACATTTCTCTGTGTCTGAGATTTTAATGTTGGGCTGTTAGAAATTGCCATCCAGTGCCAGGTGTGGTGGCTCACACCTGCAATCCCAACACTTTAGGAGGCCACGGGAGGAAGGTTTGAGCCCTGGAGTTCGAGACCAGCCCAAGCAACATAGCGAAACTTCGTCTCTACAAAAGATTAAAAAAAAAAATTAGCTGGATGTGGTGGTGCATGCCTGTAGTCCCAGCTACTTGGGAGGCTGACATGGAAAGATCACCTGAGCCTAGGAGGTCGAGGCTGCTGTGAGCCATGATCGTTGTGATCATGCCACTACATTCCAGCGTGGGCAACAGAGTGAGACCCCGACTCAAAAAAAAAAAAAGAAAAGAAATTGTCATCCAAGATACCAGCTCAGAAGACAAGGTCACCTTAGAGTTGTTTAATTTATTATGCATGACATGGCAACTGAGATTGGCTTAAAGAACCAACAAGTGACTAGAGAGTGAGAAGTTAGACCTCGCAAGTCTGGCATGCTGCTCTTGACATTACCTGTTTATATCTGGGCTCCTTATAGATGAGGAAGTCATTGTGGCTACCATTAAAGCTTTTGTCTTCCATTCGATCTGACTTTGATAATTGTGTTTGCTTGTGAGAAAAACACTCCTCACTGCATATTTTCTATGGTTTCTTTTAAGCATCCTTGGTTTAAAAAAAAAACAAGACTAAAGACAGGACACCCAAATACTCTCAAGCTGAATTGTGAATGTAATTTTGGATGTAATTTGATTAACTAACCAAGTCATGCCATGCAGTTACTAGCGGAGTGAGGTTTTCCTTCTCTGAGCTTTTGTTTGAAATTTGATGCCTTTTCTTCCCAGGTGACAGTCCTCACCCTCCTAAGGAAGACACCCCAACCAGCAGTCTGGACTCACTTTCCTCCCCATCTCCCACAACGACAGCTGTCCACAGGCCTCCCGGACCAGATAGAAACCACCTTCTGACAGATGGAGGGGGCTTTGAAGACTGGGTATCCTCTATGTAAGTAACCATGTTTGTGTTTGGTACTGAGGGAAGGAGGCCATGACTGTCTGTCTTCCTTGTGAAGTTTTACATGACCAGTGGGTGCTGAAGCCATCAGCTCTGAGGAGCCTTCTCTAATCAGTGGGGCCACCCAGGGGAGAATTTGAGAAAATCCAAGCGAAGCCTTTCTTGAGTAGCATTTCTGTGTTCCCAGCAAGGAAGGAGTGGCGGGTGCTACTTTGAATCTGACTGAAGTTCAGTTCGTGGCAGTTTTGGGTAAGTGTGTTACTGCTTCACCCAGGATGTTTCCCTCTCAATTATGCAAACCTATAGAGATATGAGAATGTGCCCACTGTGATGGATAGACTCTTGAAACTGTCTGTACGGTGATATTTAGTTGTATGAATTTTTGAGCACCTGATGCTAGCATTTTCCTCCATTTTCCTCCATGCTACCTTGAGTAGTCGAGATTTGATGGATGACATATCTGATTATCATCTCAGTTTGGTGTAGTGCCGTGCATGTGCAGAACAGCTCAGGCATATTAGGACTAATAGTACTAATGTAAACAAAGCACCTTGAACTTGTTTGATGACGTGAGGGCTTGTCTAGCTATGTAGCCTGAGGCTGTGTGTGAAGGCAGGACTGGTGGTGGTGTGGAACACGTAAAGGGCATCATATTTCAAACAAGTACTCAGAGAACAGCAAGCTCCACTAATTATTATAAGGCATTACTTGATTAGTCAATCAGATTACATCCAAAAATACATTTATAATTCATTCAGAGAGTATTAAAAATTTTTTTCAAGCCCAAGTTTCTTAAAATAAATTATAGATAATGATGTCATCTGACCCTAGCAGGGCATTCTTGGGACTTTAAATGGATTGGAAAGTGTTCTTCAGATTACTTGGCTTTTTATAGTTACTGCTGGATTCACATGAAATCGTTATGAACTTATTAAGTATAAAGAGAGACGTGGGAGACATTTGGTGTGTGCTAAAATTTTGGGGTGACCTGAAGACTTTAAAAAAAACCTAACCAAAACTCCAAGCATGGAAACACATTCTCCAGATGAGATCCTCCCAATGTTTTTATATATGCTTATTTATCTGCTGAAGATTGTGCTTGTGGATTTAAATTACATAGTACTCAAATATGCTCGTTATCTTTACTATTTCATTTCCACGACTAACATTCTATAAACAATAATAGTAGTTATCTAAGAGCCCAAAATCTGTAATCCTGCTTACTCGAGGTGGAATTTAGCCTGTGTGTGTGTTCTAGTGAAAACCAGATCCCTAATTATTTCTTTCAGGAAGTGTGTACCACAGTCAGCAGAGAACAGTATAGTCAGTCCTCTTTCTTCCATAGTGGTTCTGCTGAGAAGTGACATTATGAGCCATAGTATAAAGCCACTGCTCAATTCACAACACGTCTATGCCTGAAACAAGAAGAGCTTGATATTTTTGGTCATAAATCAAGCAAGCAGTGAATTCCCCAGCTTCCTATTCATACACATTTTAAAATGTCATGAAAAGCACTCCAACCTTGAGAGGCCAAAGAGAGAGGAGAAAGAAAAAGTAGGTGAAGCAAGTCTGGAAGGAGATTTTTGTTATAATGGAGACTTTCTCCTACTCCATGAACATGAATTTTTTTTTTTTTCTGCATGCTAGATGAACTATACCTGTGTTTCTCTGAAGTATCTACTAGAGTGTTTCTTGTGTATCTTTTAAAGGATTCACTTATGGATGTAAATTAGTTCAGATGTATCGTTGTGTTAGAAAGCTTACATGAGTGCCTCTTGAACTTGAGCAAACATCGGAATCACCTGGAAGGCTCATTAACATGGATACTACTGACCCTACCCCGAGTTGAGGATTCAGTGGGTCTGAGAAGGGGCCTGAGTATTTGCTTTTCTTTCTTTCTTTTTTTTTTTTTGAGTCGGAGTCTCACTCTTTTGCCCAGGCTGGAGGGCAGTGGCATGCTCACAGCCACCCCAGTGTCAACTTGCTGGGCCCCGGAGATTCTTCCGCCTCAGCCTTCCAAGTAGTCAGAACTATAGGTGCGCACTACTATGCCCAGCTAATTTTTGATTTATTGTAGAAACAAGGTCTTGCCAAGTTGCCTGGGCTGGTCTCGAACCCACGGGCTCAGGCAGTCCACTTGCTGGGATTACAGGCTGAGCCACCAAGCCTGACCCAGCAGTTGCATTTCTAATGAGCTCCCAGATGGAGGTTAGTGAGTCCTTAAGTAAAAGACCTCTCCTGCTGCCCCAGGATGCTAGGCATGTGTTGACTGTAAAACTGCTTCTCTGAGAAGCGTAATGAAGCTAAGTGATTTCTCGCCCTCTTGTTTTTTTCTTTTCTTCCTTTTTTTTTTTGAGTCAGAGTCTCGCTCTGTCGCCCAAGCTGGAGTTCAGTGGCATGATCACAGCCATTATAGCCTCGACCTGCTTGACTTTGGTGATCCTTCTGCCTCATGCCTTCAAGTAGCTGAAACTACAGGCATATGCCACCACGCCTAGCTAATTTTTTGATTTATTGTAGAGATGAGATTTCATCAAGTTGTCCCGGCTGGTCTTGAACTCCTGGACTCAGGCAATTCTCTCGGCCTCCCAAAGTGCTGGGATTACAGGTGTGAGCCACTGCACCTGGCCCCTCTTGTTTTTTTTTTCTAAGCACTCTTCTAGAGTGGTGTGTTTGCTGTTCTTCAGGTAGCCTTTGTGTGTTTCCTGTATACTTTGATTCACTCTGCCTGAAACCTGAAATATTTCTCCTGCTTTTTTTGCTCAAGACAATCCTGGCCTGTCCTCAGGGTCTAATTTAATCTTCATCTCCAGGAAGTTTTCCCTCGTACTCTGGTCTATAGGGAGCCTCTAACTAATACCTTTCTCTGCTGATACTCGTGACTTGACATTAAGAAATCGGAGTTGCTTTTGAATATTAGTTAATATTTGCCTTTTAATATTACTTGATATTTGTGCGGTATAAGTATATGTATGTATACCTATCTAATTTTTCCTTTACGCTAAGCTAGCTCATAAAATTCTTAATGATAGGAATTGGATCATATACACTTTGAACTTTTTTTGTGATATTGGCATAGTTATTAGTAAATATTTAATTTCTTATTTTAATTTTGTATTTATAAAAATGTTTTCCTTTTGGAAATCCCTTTTTTTTTTCTGTATATCATGTATGTCTCTTAGGCTACTTGTTTAGTTTCTGGCCCATCTTCTGGCCCATCTTCCTTCTTCTTTATAAATGGATATTAGACATTGTTCTTCCATTGTTCAACTCCATAGAATTGATCTCACCGTTTTCTTAAGTTTAGTTCTGTATGTGTGTGTGCATGTGTATTCATTCTTTTTTTTCTTGTCTTTTCTTCCCTTCATCTCTGCATACCAGCTGTTCCAGTATTGAATATACTAAGTACATGCTCATTAAGAGTCCTTTTAACCAAAGTCTCTATGGGGTCGTTGAAACTCCACCCAGAGATTTCAAAAGGAGGCTTCATCTGTGCCATCATCTCTGGTCCTGATGATAGAGGCCAGATCGGTAGATCTGTTGGCCATCACTTTGACCCCTCCAGAAAGCCAGTTTGCAGAGGAAAACCCACAACAGCCATGGTTGTGGTATAGGCTGTGTCAACACGGCTGTGGCCTCTGCCAGATAGAAAACAATGCAGCAGAATTGGATTTCTTGGGTTTCTGCTGATGTTCATGACTTGTGAGCATTATTCATGGCAGTCAATCAATCTGGAGCTATTACTTACCTGTACACTCAGTAAGGTGATGGGTGACTTCATTGCCAGTGAAGAATTGCTAGCTCAGTCTCCTTGCAGGGCATTACATCATAGGTCAAGGTATTTCAAATGTTCCAAAGTCATTTCTTCCCCCCCAGTAAAGTAGTTTTCTCGAAACGGGTTTTCTTCAATTATAATTGATGGAGCCAGGCCCTTGACAAGTAATCCTTTTAGATTTTCTGCCATAAAAGAAAATCTCTTTTAAGAAATATCAGGCATTACAATCTGCTTTCTCTACAGATTTCAAATGAACGGGAACACCTCTTTTTCTGCCAGCACATTCTCAAATTCATGATGGCAGAGTCTCAGAATAGCTCTTTCTAGCTGGGGTGTCCGTACCCTGGGGTGCATCACACTCTGTGCCCTATCAGGCAAGGAGGGCGGTAGATCCCTCTCTCCCAAAGACCTGACTTTGTTTCTCCAGAATGTTAAGATATTCCTTAAGCGTCTGTCCCAGCTACTGCCTCGAGCCGCTATTATGCTGCCTAGATTCATGCCTGCTCAGTCTAGATGGGAGTTATTTAAAATCGCTAGATAATCCCCGCCTACTCCTATATATATCTCTGTGCGTGTCCTGCATATACTTTGTGTGCATTCACTGGTAACCACTTTTCTTCTTGTCAATGAAATAACTTGCTTCCTTTACACTGGGCAAACGAACAGGGGTTTTCTAGTGACATCTACTTGGCATTTCAAATTACTTGACTGTTGGTTCCATGATTGCCTTTTCAGAAAGTCTGTAAATTTTCCTGGGAGATCTCAAAGTACCCCTTAAATATGATTTGTGGCTTTGTATTCCACAGTAAACTGAGTGATTTGCCTAAAGTTCAGAAAAATAATCATTTTAGGCCATTTTAAATAGATTTCTGTGAAATTTGGCACATGCCTAGAAATTATAGAGTAGCAGTCACTGGCAGAATTAGTGTTCACCTCCCCTTTCCTCCTCTGTCTTCCCTTCTTCCCTCTCCCACCCTCTTCAGAGAGGGCTTCCTCAGAGTATTCCCTGAACAGCCCTGGTAGGCCAGGGCAGTCAGTTCACCCTAGAAGAAGTTGGTGTCTTAATATTTTTTCCTGTCTCATTGTGATGATTGTTTTCAAAAGAAAACAGGGGAATTTATCTTTTAAAAGTGGCCTTTTTTCCCCCCACGTTTGCCTTATTTTCATTTCTATGAGGGGGACCCCCACCAAAAATTATCTTTTGGAGGGTGGGCCCCTTATAGTACAGACTTCCCCCACTAGGTAAGTGTTCTAGAAACCCATCTACATGAGCTAGTATTGTTGAGAGAAGCTGTGTTTGGCTTCAGTGAATTTTTGTGTGTGTGTGTGTAGATTCTTTCAAGGCATTTGCCCATTTCATGACGGGTGATTTATGAGCGTGCACCGGCCCACACCGTGCTGAGTGTTCAGCAGTTTTTGACCAAACCCCCGTGTCCCCCCGCCCCTCCCATTCACCATTTCTCACCCCTAGCAACTTTTTTTCTGTTTCCCCTGATGAAAAATGT
>CAUYQG010115700.1:0-30465 GCA_963574415.1 Tarsius wallacei | reverse complement strand
AGCTGGAACTACAGGCGCGCGCTACCACGCCCGGCTAATTTTTTGATTTATTGTAGAGATGAGGTCTTGCTTGCCCAGGCGGGTCTCGAACCCACGGGCTCAGGCAATCCACTCACCTCAGCCTCCCAAAGGCGTGGGATTACAGGCTGAGCCACCGAGCCTGGCACGCCTCAGATTTTAACTTGCCTTCTCATACTTTCTGCTGGAATGTTAATAGGATGCTAGTAAAAATGGAGATGTCAAGTGGAATATTGACTTCTTAACATCAGTTCAGAGCAGTGATATCTGAGTTCATTTAGAGTCTCTTAAATCATTAGATACCCATGATGTTCAGCTTAAAAGTACATCTCAAAAAGCAAAATTAAAACCTTATATTCTGCTCAAGCCAGATAGCTTCCTCATACAGAATATTTGTATGCCCCCAACTTATTGGGGACTTGAAGAAAAGTACAATTTTAAATTAGTATTTTATTATGGAAATCATCCAATAATCCTTTTAATAATATATTATAAACCATTAAAATAACATGAAGCCAAGATAGGCAGGCAAAGGCTGGAAATCATCTCCTTTTGTGCACGGTATTAATAATTTGGGAAAATCAGTCTAGAAAAATTACAGTGTCTTTCAGTTCTCTTAAAGTGTCTCACTCTGTAAGTGACCTTAAGCTCCTTTAAAACAATTAAAAGATTCAAATATTTGTCTGCCAAAATTCTATAGTATGTTAGGTAATGGGATGAATGTAGTTATATACAGTCTCTATGTTTCTGGGTATACCTAATTTAGTTAATATTAACATTACTCACTCATTTATGCTTTTGTACCCTTTAAGTCACATAAGGTCAAGGTCTCAAAACTAATCATAAAAGCTACTGACTGCTATTCATACTAATATAATAACCCTTTCTTTAAAAC
Source organism: Tarsius wallacei (assembly GCA_963574415.1). Classification (NCBI taxonomy): domain Eukaryota; kingdom Metazoa; phylum Chordata; class Mammalia; order Primates; family Tarsiidae; genus Tarsius; species Tarsius wallacei. The sequence goes on along the minus strand of CAUYQG010115700.1, from coordinate 29,552 downwards.
AACTGCCAATAAATTTCATTATAAGAAGTTATTAAAAGGGTTAAAAACCTATTAAATGTCAAAGAATTTGCCTGACTCAAACTTCTAATAAAGAAAGAGAATAGGCTTTCTTTCTGAATTATTTAAATCTTTACTGACTGTGCACTGAACCATGAAATTAGAAAAGTGTTATTAGAAGTATTCTCTGGTTTTTATAAAAGTTGGAGCCCAGAATGTATCAAGTCATGGTCTTTAACTAGACTAGTTAAAGCGGTAGGTTTTAAATCCCAAATACATGGCTTCTACTGATATAAAGATCATAATTAAAACTCTATCCTGTAACTTGGAGATAATAAAGTTATTATTATAGAAGCACACATGTTCATTTAGAATATATGAGCTACAAGTTCTGATTTTAATTTGTACAAATATCTTCAATTTGGGGGGAATATGTCCATGTCCACTAACATAGACCCTCTCAACCAATAATTAGGTTTTAATAGTGACTGATTTTTAAAGTACTAATGTTAATAATTTGAATTATCTATCATTTACAGGTTTAAGACCTACCAAATATACATTGAAATTAGATAATTATGGTCTATTTTTTTTAAAGATTACAATCCTGCATACTTATAGCTCCATGTGACAGATGGCATAAAATAAATTTGGTTATAAATTATTAAAAAATAGGAAATACAAAGAAAAAGAAAAGAAAAAAAGAGCTGGGTGCAATGGCTCATGCCTGTAATCCTAGCACTTTGAGAGGTGGAGGTGGAGGTAGAGGTGAGAGGATTGCCTGTGCCCAGACTGGGGTTCAAGACCAGCCAAGGAAATATGGCAAGACCTCATGTCTACAATAAATCAAAATATTAGCTGGGCATGGTGGTGCGTGCCTTTAATTTCAGCTACTTGGAAGGCTGAGGCGGAAGGATTGCCTGAGCCCAGCAGGTCGAGGCTGTGGTGGCCATGAGCACGCTACTGCACTCTAGCCTGGGCAACAAAGTGAGGCTCCAACAACAACAACAAATAGCTTTCACATTTTAAACGCATTTCTCCAGGAAATTACACTCAGTGCAACTGATTTAAACTGGTCTCTCCCTAACAAACAGGTAACTGTGCACAAATCGGTCTCTTCAACTGCTCAGTCCTAGCCTTGGTAATTATAGTTTTAAGCTCTTTTATTAATAATATCTAATATTTATTGGTCCTATCTAACATACCAAATGGAGACGTCATTGTGCTAAGAAGTTCCCATGCTCTGCGCTATTTAGGTCTCACAGTAACCAAGTGAAGTGTTATAGTCAGCACTGCCACTGTATCCATGAGGGACCCAAAGTCTCAGAGAGGGGATTTTCCAGTAAGTCAGTAAATGGATCAGAGGAATTGATCAGACTGCCTGATCTCAAAGCCTGTATCATAACCATGATACCTATACTACTGACCCAGTGTATGATCTGATGTTTTTAGCTGTTCTTTTAACAACAGATGATTAGAAGAGCCTGCTGGGGAAGGTGCAGTTAGGACCTAGAATGATTATATTTAATGCACTGATTCCTTGGGTAGGAGATTCAATTACAAATTTTTTTCTGATCACTGGCTGATTCTGTGCCTGGTACTATGAGAGGTCCTAGAGGAAATAAAGTCAGAGAAGACTGTCCTTGGGCCGAAAGACATATTATAGTACAAGTCAAAGGGGATAATTACTGTAACCAAAAATACGCTACCATGGAATTGCAGAGAACAATGCTGCAGCAAGGAGTCTGTCTGCATTGCATTAAAATTGCAGTGAGCATCACTTAGATTTAAGAATGCCTTATAGCATAACAAGACATGAAAAATGGAACTGAGTAGAATCTAACTTTGGAGACAATATAATTGATAATAGACACACCACCTGATTGTTGGACAGCCTGTGTATCTGCTATATTTTCACAAAAGTAATGACATGTCTAAGATAATGTGGAAGAAAATTGAACAAGAAATAAACAATCATGTGACTTTTCATCTACAGTTGAGAATGATTTTTAAACCTTAAAAATTCTATATACAATCAAACCCTATCTTTTAACATGTGACTAAGAGCAGTCTGATAGTTTGATTTCTGTATGGGAATTTAGTAATGTGATTGTTAAGTGTTTTATCTTGTAAGTCTTAGGATGGTTGGAGACTTAGTCTGTAGTCTCAAGGCTATATGTCAGAATATATTCTGAAGTTTAAAGTTATTCTAACTGAAAGAGGCCAAGAAATAAAAAAAAAATACTAACATTTGATGCTACAGTAGCAGAGAGACCATTTCACTGGTCCCCAAATATGGGTCTCTTGTTTCAAAAATAACTTGGGTTCTTTTCATTGGGTCCTAAAAAACCTTTATGGGCACAGTAACAGTAGCAATTTTTATCTGGATCTTTACTAGATTTATTTCATTAGCTAAAAATGTTGCCACATAAATTATGCTTTCACAGAATGACTGACTCAAATGTTTTGATAAAAACCTTTCTTTATATTGCCCCTCTTGTCAATCAGTGCCATTCACTTGTTAGTGAAGTATGTTATGCAGAAGGAAAGAAGAAAAACAAAACACTCTGTAAGAGAAAGTGGAGAGTGCACAAGTCTTACCGTGAGTAAGATTGGGCTCATGGATTAATTACATAAAGGCTTAATAACTCTCTGAGACAAAAAAAAGGAAAAGGAATTTGAAAGATTCGTTGTGAGGAATGAGCACAGAGTCGACATTATCTGCTTAAAAAGGAATTTCCTTACCCTTTAGCTGGGATGGGTGTATGAGAGCTAGGATCAGGAACTTAGCAGAAAAGAACATTATGTTCAATTTTAGACAAAGACAACTTTTTCCGTTTATTTAAACATTAAGTGGTGTCTCTCCTACACAATTTCACTGAGGAAGGTGGTGGATGGGTGAGACATCGGGGAGCTCTTGATCTTAAAGACACAGGAAAGATTGCAGAACCATTTCTAGGCCACTGTTCGCTTTTAAAACTGTTTACAAGGGGCTCAGCCACAGGAGGGTAATGAATACATATGTTGATTATAATGATTCTGGTGAGGCCCTGGCCATCACAGGGAGGTTATCTCAGACTAAGAGACTTCAATTAAGTTTGCAGTTAACTCTGAATATTCACGCCAACAATCTGGAAAACATAGTTTTGGTAAAACGTCCAAATATTCTCCAGAAAAGAAAGTGTCTTCTTGTATTTAATTTAAATTTAATTTAGTATCCTAGCAATTTTTAAAAACATTTTAATTCCTTTTGAAGACTGCTCTAGAATGCCTTTTCCCACTTTTCTGTCTCACTTCAACACCTGATTCTAAATAAAATGTAATATGTATATCTGTGTATGTGTGTGTGTGTGCGAGTGTGTATATATATATGTATACTTTTTAAATTGTGAATTTTCAAAGATTTCAAAAGCATGAATTTTCCTCTCAATAATCATTTTGCAGTTTTGCAGCTGCAGAAAATGCAACAGACTATGCTGGTCTGTGGACATGTCCTTGTTAAAAATATTCTTGGTTTTTATGTGATAATAAAAGTAAAGAAAATAAAAATAAAAGCAATAGCCAGCTAACTGAGAAGTTTGGTTGGTTGAAGTCTTGTTAATAATGAAATTTTAATCTGTCAGGGGAATACTTTTCAATTAGAAGTAATAATCAATTCATTTCAACAACAAAAAAGAACTACTATGGCTTTAGATAAAGCCTAAAGCCTACTTGAGGCTAAATGTATATAGTAACAGAACTACTAAGACAATAAAATCCTGTAGTAAAAGAGTTTACTTGCACTTAGTTGTACAGAGATTGCTATATGAAAAGGTACACCAACTGACATAGGCACCAAACACTGGTTCAGTAAAGTCCAATGGGGGTAGAGTTGGACTCTAAGGATGTAATTCATTGTAAAGGATGGATTATTTTTGGATTTGCATAATTACAAGATTGATAAACTCCAAACATTTCAATGCCACAGGGATAAAAATAGCAGCATTTAAAAAAAAAACTAAACCTTGCAACAAAGTAACTAGTAAGAACAGCCATTGTATTAGAATTAACTTTTGGACACAAAATTTTATGCTTTCTGTTTCTTAAGAAATACCATGAGGCAATCTTAACTTAGGTAAATTTTTCCAAAATGATGCCTTGCCTTCTGAAAAATGTTAATTGGTAGAATGGCTATTTAGAATAAAATTGGAATCTTACTAATTGGCCATTTATATATTGATACTTACAACTCTGCTGTCCTCTTATTTGCTGATAATGGAATAATTCAAATACCAATGTCAAATGGAGTAGCTTAAAAAAAATTAAGTATGTGTGCTACTGCAAAGCAAGATATTTCTTACAAGTTATGAGAAATGCACTTTGCTTATGGGTAAAATGTGCTTTAATAATATGGAAATAAGTTCACGGTTTCTGTGCATTGTATTTACAATTTTGTGTCTAAAACATATTTAATATCTCTAGCATAATTATATGACCACAAGATGACAACTCCAATAAATGGGAAAAATCTCAATTACATTGATCAACAGAAGGAAAAGAGAGAAACTCACACCATTAAAGTTTAGAGCCTATTATAAGGGAACAAGAAAGAATATCTACCAAGCAGTTTTTAAATTTAAAACCATCTGATCATTTTTCTGCATCTACATTTACAAAAGCTAATAGAATTTTCCAGTAACAATTTATTTTCTGAAGAAAAAATACTCTTGGCAAAGACAGAAGTCACAACCTTTAGAAAAAGTGCATTATACTTTATTTTTCCTTTATAGGCTGGGATATTTTAGTTAAAGATTACAAACACTTATATTTTGATTTTTTTTTTAATGAAACAGAGAGATGGCTTTTTTTTGGGCTTATGTTCATTGCTTATCCTCCCAAACGTTCAGTGGCTGCTTGCTATGTGTGGCACACATGCAGGTGCTGGCCCTGATTTGGGGTTAAGGGTGGAGGAACTTAAGAGGAGGGTCAAGATGAACAAGGCTGTACTTTTCTGTTTCACTCAAGGGCAACCTCCTCAGAGAGACTCTCTCTGACAAGCCTATCGAAAGTAGATCTAGCCTTCCTATTCCCAGCATCTTTTCCATGGCATGATGATAATCTATAATTATCTGGGGCAGGACTCTGCAAACTTTAACACATACATGAATCTTTTAGGAATCCTCTTAACGTGTGATTCTGACTCAGGGGTTCTGGGAAGGGATCTGAGATTCTGCATTCCTAACCATTTCCAAGGAGGTGTGACTGTGGCTGACACACAAACCCAAGTTTGAGCAGTAAGGCACTAATTTGTGTATTTTTTGATTGTTTGATTCCCCTGACCAGAATCTAAATTCTGAGGAGAGGGTTCTTAGCATGTTTACTGCTCTGTTCTCAGTGCTAAATTCAGGCACACTGAAGAACTGGGCTCAGAGAGAATTAGGGTGTGTCACAGAATTGCAGAACTGTTAGTTAAACTTCATGATCTCCCAAGTGATTTTTGACTATTGTTGTGGATTCTTTTGCTAGTCCACATGATACAGAATTAACAACTGACCATGTGGAACTTTGACCTGGCTTTTCTGTGGGTTGAACTGATGAGAAAGCTATTTCTTGCAGGTCCTGGGTTGTTATTAATTAATAGAGGCTAAAGAATAGAGGGGCTTCCCATTCACCAAGAATGGCAGAGTTCATTGGCTCATGTGGAAATCAAACCATGACTTTTGATCTTCAAAATTTTTCAAAATCTGGGGGCAAAACTTTCCTAAGGAACTTAGAAAATTAATTATTTAGAACTTCTTGATATATTAATAACCAAAGAAAGAACTAAATAAAAACTAAAGTACAACTTAATAAAATGTATAGGATGCAGCAAAAGCAGTGCGTAGATAGAAATCTATACCATTAAATAGATTAGAAAAGAAAAAAAATCCAAAATCAATAACCAAAGTTTCTACCATAGGAAACTAGAGACAGATGAGCAATTTAAGCCTTAACCAGGCAAAAGAAAAGAAATGAAATAATAAAAATCAAAGGAGGAATCATGAAATTTGACAACAGAAAAATAATTTTAAAAAATTAAAGCCAAAAGCCAATGAAATGGATGGACCTCTAGAAAGGCTGATCAACAACAACTAAAAAAGACCAATGTCAGAAATGAAAGAGAGGCCATTACTGCTGATCCCAAGAACATTAAAAAGCTAATAAAGAAATAACATGAATAAGTCTATTCTTAAAAATTTGACAATTTAGATGAAGTGAAATAATTCCTTAAAATTCAATGACTATCAAAATTAACAGAGTGATATTCCAAATAATCCTTTATCTACTAAATACATACATAGAATCAATATTTAATACTCTTCAAAAAAAAAAAAAATTACCGGGCCCAGATGATTCCACTACATTTAAGGGAAAAATTATACCAATTCTTCTCAATATCTTCCAGAAATCAGAAGCAGATGAAAAACTTCATAACTCATGCTATGAGGACAACATTACTCTAATATTAAAACCAGATAAGAACACAAGAAAGTAAGTTAAAGAACAACAACTCTCATGAACATAAATGCAAAGCTCCTCAATAAAACAGTTACAAATTAAATCAACAATGTATAAAACAATTAGACACGACAACCAAGTAGGATTTATACTAAATATGCAAGGTTAGTTCAACACATCAACAAGTTAAAGAAAAAAAATTATATGATCTTATCAACAGATGTAGAAAAAGCATGTGATAGAATGTAATATCCATTTATGATAAAAACCCTTAGCAAACGAGGGAGGGGAAGAAACTTTCTCAACATGTTAAAAATCTAACACTGTAGTTGATATCTACTTAGTGGTGGGAAAGTGAATGCTTATCTCCTAAGATCAGAAACGAGGTAAGGATGTCTCCTTTAACTAGTCTTATTAAACATTGTACTGGATGTCTTACCTAATACAGTAAGGCAATACAAGAAAAAAAAAAAGGTTAAACAGATGGGAAAGGAAGAAATAAGACTGACTCCATTCATAGGTGACATGATTTCTCAGTACAAAATCCCAAAGAATTATCAAAAAAATTCCTGGAAATAATAAGCGAATATAGCAAGTACACAGTATATAATGCTTTCCTATATACCAGCAGTGAAAAAGTGGGATTTAAAAATTTTAAAATACTATTTACAGTAGGATTCCAAAAATGAAATACTTAGGTATAAATCTAACAAAACACATATGGGCCCTATACAAAGAAAACTACAAAATACTAATTTAAAAAAAAATCAAGAAATCTAAATATAAATGGAGGGATATCCTGTGTTCATGGACTGAAAGAGTTAATAGTTAAGATGTCAGTTCTTCTCAACTTAATCTATAGAGCCAATGCAATCCCAATGAAATCTCAGTGAACTATTTCACAGATATTGACAAAATGGTTCTGAAATTTATATGGAAAGGCAAACGACCTAGCATAGCCAACACAATACCAAAGAAGAACAAAGTTGAAGGACACATACTGACAGACTTCAAGACTTACTATAAGGCTTGCAATAATGAAGACAGCATGGTATGGGCAAATGAATAGACACATAGATCAATGGAACAGAATAGAAAGCCCAGAAATAGATCCACACAAATATAGTCACTGATCTTTGGAAAAGGAGCAAAGGCAGTTCAATGGAGAAAGACAATCTTTTCAACAAATGGTGCTGAAAAAAATGGGCATCCATATGCAAAAAAGAGAGAGAGAGAGAAAACAGTTTGTCAGTTTCTTACAAATTTAAACATAGTCTTACCATACAATTAACAACCGTGCTCCTGGGGATTTACCCAACTGATCTGAAAACTTATGTCTGCTTCAAAATCTGCACACAAATGTTTACAGCAGATTTATTCATAATCACCAAAAACATCTTTCAATAGGCGAATGAACATACTCTAGTACATACAATGCAACATTATTTGATGAGAAAAATAAATAAGTTATCAAGTCATGAAAAGACATGGGCGTATTTTAAACGCATATTGCTTAGTGAAAGAAGTCAGCAAAAGCTACATACTATACGCTTCCAATTATATGACATTCTGGACTAGGCAAAACTAGAGAGACTGTAAACATTGGTTGCCAGACATTCAGGAAGGAGAGATAGTTGATTAGGAAAAGCAAAGGGGACTTTTTAGGGTGGTAAAACTATTCTGTATGATACTACAACGGCGAATACAAGAAAAAGCATTGGTCAAAACCTGTAGATCTTATTAACTGTACAAAAAGTAAACCTTAATGTATGCAAATTTTAAAAATTATTTAGGAGGTTGGGGCATCTCCGGATGAGATGTATAATGTGACAAAAGAATTTTACTCTATACAAATATATGAAAGAACCTCATTGAAGGGAGTGGGATAATAAGATGCTGATCTAACTAATTTTGGAAATGAGTGGAGTCCATAAGACTAAAGGCAAAAGAACTGTACATAAGCACTGGATCCTAGTTGATAAAGTTGTTTTCCATGTAGGTATGGGTTTACAATTCTTAAATCACTCCACACATGACATGGAATGAAACAATAAAGTAAATGGATAGTGCATGATGGGGGCCAGGTTTCTCATTATTGTGGTGGGAGGTTACAGCAAGGGAAGGAGGGTATGTGGCAATGGATTAGAGTTGGAGACATCAGTATGAAATTACATTTAGCTTAACATATATATGTACGTATGTGTACCTACAGAAATATTTATAGATATGTGTTACATATACAGGTCAGTATTCATATGTACATTTCCCTACCCTGTCAGTTAAGAGGTCCTTGAAGCAACACAACTCAGGAGCAATGCATAAGCCTAGCATTGAGAGCGTAGTTTCGGATACATTCTTCAATAAAAAGAACCAGGTCTTCTTGGAGAAATGGCTCACTCTCGGACAGGAGGAGAAAATACCCAAGATGAGACTGGAACATTTTGTAGTGATAGATAGTAAGACAGTGTTCAAAAAACAAAACACACACTCCAATCCCTGTATACACAGAATGATGAGTGTTTGCCAGAGGAATGTAAAAGCCAATAGAAAGAGCTCTCATTAATACAAGCTGAAATAATTTAAGCAAAAAATTAATAAAATAGTATTAAATCCTAACCCAAAGTATAAAAATAAATATCCACGAATTCATAGTGATAAAAGTAAATGATTGAGTAAATAAATAAATATAGGGGAGAATATACAAATCTCCAATGCAGAAAAATTTAAAATAACTCATGTAGATACCTTCAAAGAAAGGGAACACAATTCATTCTTTACATGTGGGTTGCACTTAATAAGACTTTCTCTCAGAGTACAGTACAGAAAGGGAGAAAACAAACAGAAACTTTACAGCGGAGAAAATACAACAAACACTGCAAGATGTGCTCAGGCATGTGATCAGGGTCAACATCAACAGTGCTAAGTCATACTGATAATATGATCCTTGATATAACATGATGAGGGTAACATTTTACCTCCGTGTCTTCCTCTCAAAAACACATTATCTCAGTCTAATCATGAGAAAAACACCAAACAAATCCCAATTGAGGAACAATCTACAAAAAATCCTGACCTGTACTCCCTCAAAATTGTGAGAGTCATAAAAAATAAGTAAGTCTGAGGCATTACCACTACCAAAAAAATTGCAATGAGACATGACTGAATGTAATGTGGTAACCTGGGTGAGATCCTGGAGCAGAAAAGGGATATTAGGGAAAAACTGAGGCTATCCAAATAAAGCATGACTTTTGATAATAAGAACATATCATTATTGATTCATTAGTTGTGACACATGTATCATATTAATGTAGGGGAAACTTGATCTGGGGTGTATGAGAACTCTTTATAGTTTTTTCACAATAATTTTGTAAATCTAAAACTTTTCCACAATAAAAAAATTTATTTTAAAAAAGTGAAATTTTTTTCTCCCAACAATTGAGCTATAAGCTAACCAAGAATCAGGTATATTAGTTCCCAAATCTGCTTATGGCCTTTGTACTTGTTAACATGATTACAACATTTATTCAAATAGTATATAAAGTGATTAAACCTGCATGGATGCAAAGACACTTGTTTCTACATAAATTAAGTCTAATGATCTGGAAAGACTGAATAAAGATATGCTGCTTAAAAACTTGCTGCTTAATTATGACATGATAATACTATAAAAGGTTATAAAGTACTGTAAAAATCCACAAAGAATCTTCCTTCAGATTGACTCATAAGAGTCTTTAACTTCTTGCACCATTTAAAAAAAGTTTAAAGAGAAAATTTTCATAGACAAAGTGCTAAGGCTGTTTGTTGTTTATACTAAAAAGACCACATAAAGCAGCAAACACGGACCCAAACAGTAAGACAATGCCTTCTTCGGTCCACTTCCAAATGACTGAATACTTATATGCTTAATTGCCTTTTAAACCAAGTCACTATTGTGTTCTGATCTTTCTACTACATTTAAAAAATTTTAATTTTATGCAGAAATAAGTTATCTGCATATTACAATCTCATATGAGTCAATCAAAGTGCAGCTGAGAATGGTAGAACTGAATGCTTTTTCCTCCCCAAGGGCTCATTGTGCAGTTATCTGATGGAATGTACCGAAAAGAAAGTCTAAGATTCTACTTATCGTCTGTAGATGCTGTTTAGTAGAATATCTGATTACTTTTGGTCTTTGTTTATGAGGGACACTCCACGTAGCTTTCTAGCTGCCAGAGGTTCCATGAATATTGGATATTTCTTCTCCATAATCTATTTAAGGGCTGAGACCAGAGATTTCCTGAGTGACTTGTCCCTTCTTGAAAGGAATACATACCCTGAATGCCAGGAAGCTATTTTCTTTTTACCATGATGGATGAGGGTCTATTGTTGGCCAAGCATGACAGAGAGCTGGGTCCTATCATTAATCATACTGAAGGCAACAAACTTCCAGAGTGTTCCTTTTACCTAGTGAGTCTACTGTAAGGGACTTCATCATCTGTGCCTGGCATCCATCCTACCAGATTTCCAAGTGCTGGAAGTGTGTTAACTGGCCGATCCATGTTTTTGCTCCCCCTGAGTCCCACCCCTCAGTGGCTTAAAAAAAATTTTTGTATTCAAGTTTTAGTAAGGAAACTTTTTTAGTTTAGTAATACAGGAGTGCCTTTACAGAAGGATGGAATTTTTATTTTGTTTTAGGGAAGGAAAAGAGTGAGATGTTTTGAGTATGTGTGGGTAGACAGTGGTAGGAATATATGTGTTCCCAAGAACATTTTGGCTTCCTAAGACTTTGTGAGCACTAAGGTAATGCTGGCTTCTGAATTCGCCTACTTGAAGTATTTCTGAGCCAAGATTAGAAACCCAGAGCCAAGGACGAGAATTATGCACTATTTATTCTTGAGAAAGGAACGTCTATTTGTATTAAACTCAATTCCCAAAGAAAGATGTCTAAAAAACTCTAAACAGAGGTTGCAAAATGAAAAATGAAGGTAAAATTAATTTTAATCCACCTTAATTCAAAACACAGATATTATGCTGTCAAAAACTTTAAGGAGGAGAAAACAATGTTACAAAGGATGCAAAAACATGTAGGGTGTCCAACACTAAAAGGCTGAGAATCTCTGTTTTCACTGAGGTCTTTGTAGATTGTGTCTTTATCTTTCCCACCCTGAAGACTGTCCAAACACTCAGGAGGAGGATTCCTGTGTTTCGTTCGTTCTAGGAGTTAGTGAGCACATTGAAAGCTTTTGAGTACAGCCCACAGTTCACAGTGTCTTTCAACAGTATGTTTGGAAATAAGTAAAAGACCTTTCTGGTGGTGACTTCCAGCATTGCTTCTGCTTCACACATAGGAGGCCAACTAGAGAGATCTTTTTAAAAGACAGTTCTTTCATTTTTTTGGTAAAAATAGAGGTAATGGTTATAACATGGTGAGCAAGAATTCTGAGATTCTACTGAGTCAAGAACTGCTCTTACTCAGAAACTCTTTTTAAGTCACTCAAGGACCTTGAGGATGAAATTATTATATGCATTGTCCATCAAAAGAGAAATGTACTAGTAGATAGTAACTCATCAATTTCTTTGCATTTTTCCTCTGTCATTCAGTTTCTCAAAGATGATTTTCTAGGTTCATGGATATTGTCAGGGCAGGTTCCATGCCAGCCTAGACTTAGTAAAGTGATTCCTTCTTAGAATAGTAAAACAACCTCGAAAGAAGAGCATAATACATGTAAAAGGTTATGATTTGTAATCTCATGGCTGTGAATTAGAATGATTTAAAACCAAAATTCTTCTGGCTCAATATCTTTGATGTTTTTGGTGACATTCCTTGGCAACTGGCTTTGTATGTAGTGAAAGAAAAAGAAGTGAGCAGAGGTCGTGGCTCATGTCCTGACAATAGTTCTGGAAGGATCAGTAGAGCTGGATTCACTCTAGGCTAGCTACGGTTGGCAATCACAAATAGTCTCTCAGCCTCAGTTTTTGTTCTTTAAAATATAAGGATGTGACCAGATGATCCCTGAGGACTTACCATTCTGGAACTGTAGCTTCAGCATACATTTATTGCATGAATTACAAAAGGAGATATGAACAGCATTAAGTCAGTATAATTGAAGTTGTAATTGTTGCTTAAGAAAAGCAGATCTGGCCCTCAAATTCCAGATTATTATTCTTTGTATATTTAACCCTAAATTCTTAATAAAGCTTCTAAGAATGCCTTATTTTTAATAAGGTATTAATATTTTATTAATAAACTAGCTATAGAGTTAGATTTTTCAGAAACATATGCATTTCCACAAAATACACATTCGTGTATAATCTTTCTTTTTTTTTTAGAAACGATACTGCTAGATAATGTATTAAGGGGAAGCTATGAACCTTCAAATTGAAATACAGGTATTTATTTAGCAACATATGATAAGAATTGTACACATATATTTTTTATAAGCTTGAATTTTATCACGAGAATTGGGTTAAGAAAGGCTGATCTTGGGTACTGGTAGGCAGAATAGAAATGACTTGAGGTAGTCTAGATAAGCTCACCAAACTCCAAGTTCCCCGGGTGAAATGCACTATGTTTGGTTTTCATTAATTTGGATCAACACATTTCTATTTTAAAATGGGGGGGGGTGCAACAGCAAATATTTAAAGCCAGTCACATTCGCATCTCCGTTTGAATAACTTTAACCTGATTGTTTTCCTCTGAACAATGATGTGATCAGTTTCACTGAGCAAATGTGCTTTTTGAATGTGAGTCAAAGAGAACATGGGTCACTACGGATGCCCAGCTATGTGCTGCCAGCAGGTAGCATAAGGGTCTGAGTGGTCAAGGAGCAGAAAAGAACACTTCAAAGGCTAGAAGTTCTCTTGTGTTTGAGAACTTCCACTCCACAGCTATCCATGGAGTGTCTATTACATGCTAGGCACTCTGCTGGCTGGAAGGAAATAGTTACAATTGTACGTAGTCAGCTTTATTTTTCTCCTAGAAATGCAAATAAACATGAACAATATACCTTCAGTCATGCAGAGAACTTTCTGAATTCCAATTAGTAAAGTCCCTTCAGTATATTATAGTTTGAACTTTTAGGAGAGGCACATTAATAATTTAGCTTTGAAGTGAACTAAAGTGAAATGATGTAGAATTAAAAGCATCACAAATGCTGCTAAAATATTTATGGAGACTGTATTTTGACTAAAGGATTGCATTTTCAGAATGATTTATGTCCCAGTTCCTGAGATCTCAGTTGACAAAATGAGCCAAAGCTGAAACCAAATTTCACGATTGTGTTTTTCATTATGAAAAGATATTCCATATGTCTTTCTTTTTTCTGCTTTATTATACTATAAAGATGTGGGGTACATAAGTACACAAGTAGTCTGTGTGCAGGTGAAGTTTGGGCTCCAACTGGTCCTCCCTTCCCCTGGTTTAGGAACAGGCATCCTTAGTGATGTCAAATGCTCCCACTCCCCCATATGTCTTTCTTTTAATTAATTATTACAGTGATGCCTCTAGATGGCCTATGGCAGTATCACATATGATTTTCAAATAATTCCCCTATAAACGTGATGGTCTTTGTGTGGTCTTCATACATTTAAAATAGCAATGAAACAGTAGTATGCACTTGACCATAATAAATGCATCAGACAAGAAAAGAAAAGTACATATGGGACTAGTTATAGTGGCACTAGTGGGAATGTATGGTCCAGGACAACTTTCCCTAAACTTCCTTAATTCTGTATTAGCACACTCTACTTATAATAAATGTATTTACTTTCTTGATCTTGTGAAATAGGGACTCAACAAGCCTTTTTAATAACCCTTCAACCTTGCCTGCTGTTTGCACACACAGTTAGTGGAATCACAGCACTGCACATAATCCAATAAAGCTCACACTACCAAAGATATATGTAATCAAGGATCTGAAAGAACATCATCCTCTAGGTTACATTCAGTCTCTTTTAACTTGTACTTCACAAAACAAACAGTCTCTTCAGGTAGAAAGAAAATATATGAATGTTATCCAAAGCAAATATGCAGCCGTGCAGTATACTAAAATGTGCAGGCCTTTCAAACACTTTTTAATCCCAGCAACTGCCACTGTTTCACTGCAGAAGTAGAGGAATATTTGAAGAAAGCCTATGCATTTTTTTTAAAGCCTCAGGAAAACTCTCCAATTGATTTTGCCTGCTCTCAATATTTTGTTCTGATTGCTCAGGGTAATGAGAATGACAAAGGGGTTGCTCTAGGTTACCCTGACCGGGAAGTACAGCGACAGAATCAAACACCGATGTGCCAGATATCCAAAGGGTCCCAGTAACCACAGTGCATGCAGACTCTCTCTAAGATTTCAGAATTCAGATCTGGAACTCACCACTGGCAGTGAAATCAGTTCTCAGTTTATCCCATCTTGACTAACAGTCGTTTCCCCTTCTTTATAGAAAGGTGGAAAGTTAGGTGATTCTTAAAGAAAAAAAGAGAGAATCTAAAAACTCCTTTGCCCTCCCTAGCTTCAAACTAACATCAAAAGAATATGGGAATAGTGCAGGTGGCCAAGTCCAAGCAATGTGTCTTTGGATACCAGGTTTCCAAACACCGTTTCTTAAAATTGCCAACAAAATCTTTTGCTCATCAAAGAAACTTTTAGTTTAAGTCTATTATCTTCTCAACCATACTAATAACCAGTGATGTTTACCCATTTAAAAAAATTGCTCTGAAATAATTTCTTAATCCTTAGGTGAATGTTGGGATATATCGTGCCGTTTGAAAACAGATAAATCATCAATCATGTTTTATCTCACAGCAACAGCAGAGCAATGCATTCCTGGCCTAACGCAGTCAGCTTGGTTTGTCTTTAATAAGAATTCTACTTTTCTGGATCTCTTTTGAGCTCTGTAACATTCCCAGGGCCTTTCTGTGGCTTCCAGCTCTCCTATGAATGAAAAAGAAACAAACCTTTGCAAAGGTATTTTTTGAGAATATTATATTATTTGCCAGTAGACAGAGCCTCATGTAAGAATTGTGCTTGGGTAAATGCAACAGAAGGAAAATGAATAAAATCTCATTTCCATTAAGAGTTACAATTCATGTGCAAAGCCTCCAATTAGAATTCTATAGAATTGATGATGCTTTGATATTTGGTACAGAAACCATACTAAACTAACTGGCATGATAGCTAAGAATTTCTGTGTTTCTATGGTAATCTATTTTAGATAGCTTTTCCATGATGGCTAAAATGAAATGTCAATTAGTGCATATAATTTACAAATTACACTCAAGCTTTCCAGAATTTCACGTAAAAGTCAAATGTTCTCCCAACAGAATAAAAAATAATTTTCTCCAAAGGAACATTACCACATTTCAAGAAAATTCCCCTAATTTCTATGTAGAGACCAAAAGGAATCATCTCATTTTGTGACTTAGAGACTGTGAACCAACATATTTTTAGTCATAGTTATTACATCGAAGTACACTTTATTATAAATGAAAAAAATGCCTAAAAGTGCTCAACCATGTAATCTAGCCATCTAATAAATTCTTTACTGTGGTTGACTAGTCCTTTGGGAAATGCCACATTACAGTATCTGCAAAAATCACGAGACTGGCTTGTACCAAACAAAGCATTTTTAAAAAGTAAAACTCAGTGAAATAAAACAAAAGTATGAGTCTGTAGTTGACTAAATTGCAAAACAAATAAAGCTCTACTGGGTGCACTGTCTGTGACACATCTCAGGATACATACTTTAGGATTAAAAAATATTTTTTTATAGCGTCACCCACACATAGTATGTCATTGAGGCAATGGGGTAACCCATTTCTGACCACCTCTTTTCACTCTCTTCCTTGTAAAAAAATGGCACCGGATAAATAATTATTATGTTTTATTATCTTCAGTGTCTTTTAAAACTTTTTGAAACATTCAAAAAGAAAGACTGGTCTTTCAAGAAATTCTTTCCTGAAAAAACTTAGGAGCAACTTACAAGCTACTGTTCTAGATCAAGAGATTATTCCTTGGGCAGGGGAGCCTTGTAAGGCAGATACAGGAAGCCCTGAGGAGAGGGATGTCAGTGATGTGCAAGT
Organism: Tarsius wallacei; assembly: GCA_963574415.1. NCBI lineage: Eukaryota > Metazoa > Chordata > Mammalia > Primates > Tarsiidae > Tarsius > Tarsius wallacei. The sequence continues at coordinate 13,027 of CAUYQG010115700.1, read as the reverse complement.
TTGTTTTATCTGCCCAGATGTCAGAGTCCTGAGGGGACAAGGTCAGTGATGGTGTTGTAGAGTGAAGCAATGACCAAGGGAAAAAAAAAGGTATGGGCAGGTTAATTAACATTCCTGAGCCTGAGTTCCTAAAATGTAAGAAGGAGCACAATAAAGAACACCACCACAGAGTTGCGAAAGTTAAATCATATATGCAAAATATCTGACATATATTGAAATCTTAACAATGGTGACTGCTATTATTATAGCCATTAGCTGGAGAGAGTATCAATGAACTTATGATTTAATTTTTATATCTGGAAGAAATAATCATGAGAACAGACCAGAATGGCAGGCAGCTGAGTATCCTCTTAGTGGAAACTGGATGGGCTATTAAATAATAGAAAATGCAGGCATTTTCTCCCTTTTTACTACAATAAGACTCCAAAGCAAAATGAGAGGAACCGGACTGTGAATGCGCCTGGGATGGTGATGTTGCTCATGGCAAAATGGTGAACTGAAAAAGGACTTAAGTGTACCTAAGACTGTCTTTTAAGCTTATTATAAATATTATTTCCACACTATCCCTCGAAGTTACTTATGTTTAATACAGCATTACTTGAGAAGAAGCAACTAGATTTATTGGGCTGAGAGAAGACACTTTTTATCAATTCGGTTGCATATACTGAAGGTAATAGTGAGCAGCTACACTAAAATGTGAATAATAGGCTAGTTAGCCTCCAAAGGAAACATGTTACCAATGGTTTAATCTATTTAACAAATAATTATTTGGGCCTCATATTTGGGAAGCATTGTGCTGGGGCCTGGGGGCAGGAGGAGGGGTATGCTGTGTGGGTACAGGCAAGGAGAGTTGACTTATAAAGATTCAGAACATGGATACCCAAACTTAAGGATTTCACCATCAATGAAGTGTTTTCAAAGTGATGGAAATGACAAAGATCTATGAACTTTTAATGTTAAAAGAGAGCATTGCAAATATGATTACTATCTCATCGTCACCATTCCATAAAAGCCAGAATACGTTAAAACTCATGAGATAAGAAGACTATCTCTGAATTTAAAAATTGCCCTTTAAAGACAATAAAGTTTGCTTCATGGAAGAATTTGGCCAGGTGGGGTGGCTCACATCTTCAATCCCAGCACTTTGGAAGGTGGAGGCAAGAGGATTGCGAGAGTCCAGGGGTTCAAGACCAGCCTGGACAATTTGATGAGATTGTGTCTCTACAATAAAAAAAAAAAATAGCTGGGTTTAGTGGATCATGCCTGTAGTTTCAGCTATTGGAAGGCTGAGGAAGAAGGCTTATCTGAGCCCAGCAGGTTGAGGCTGCGGTGGCCGTGAGCATGCTACTGCACTCCATCCTGGACAATAGAGTGAGATTCTAGTTCCCCCCAAAATTATGTATATATAATTATATATATTAATTTTTTAATATCCATTTCTGAGTAAGACCATTAGATAAAGGCAAAAAAAGACCATTAGATAAAGGCAAAAACATATATATGTAGATAGATAGATAGATAATTTTGTTATGTCCATTTCTGAATAAGACCGTTAGATAGGGGTTAAAAAAAATTGCTTTTTCTGTTTTTGTGAAGTGCAGTAAGAACTTTAGGAGTAACTAGCCTACATTCTTTCATGGATACATGTGAAGTATTTACTTGGAGGCTAGGGCTTACAGACTAGTTCTGGAAAAATGACTTGTATATCAAATAATAGTATTAGGATTATACTAAGGGTCCTGTTGTCATTATCATGAAATTTGATTATACATCATCTCTGTAAGGTAGATAGGGAAGGCATGATACTCACTGCTTCTCAGAGGAAGAAACCAGTACTCAGAAAGGTGCGGTAACCTGCCTGAGATTCAATTGTATAATTGTGATAAAAACCAAGCCCTCCCACTCAAGTGGCCATTTCAGGAAACCACAGTACATGTCTGGTGGGCCATGACTGGGAGGCAAAATAACAACTTTCCAGCTGTTATGCCCACCCCAGGGGCATTACCCAATGCCATTAGGATGGCATGAGAATGGAATAAGTAATTCATCCTAACAAACACTACTTGCTAGATCTCTTAGTTTCCTGAACTTGCTTACACATTCTGCACCTTTATCTTTCATTGGACATGCAGCTGTCATACTGGACAACTATAGAAAAAGAGACAAATTTCAAATAATGCTTGAGAAGCATATCTTAGTGGTCCAAATTGTGTCAATACTTCCTTAGTTGTAGCTATGATATCATAGTGGTTCTAGCTTACTTAAGAGAACTTGATTAAGTGAATTCCATTGAGGTTGGCTCCTACTTTATCTGCAATTGCCTAAGCTTTTGAGAGTATCACAGTCAGATGAATTTCACAAGAAATTGACCCATTTCCTCTAGGATCACTCAGCCAACACCACTATATTTGAAAAAAAAAAAAAGTTAAAATGGTAAGTTCAAGTTCAACATAAAGAAGACCTTTCAATAATTAACTCCCATCACTGAAAGTAGTAATGCACAGGCTCGACAAGTACATGTGGGAGGTGTTGCAGGACATATCAGTACATTGAGAGTTAACTGGGGTATCACCATCCACTCTAAGAGTCTTCAAACTGTCTCATAGAAGCTTTATTTACTGAAGAGATCTAGAATTCATGAGAGACATAGCCACCCAAATTGGAGATTCCATTCTTTAAGGTACAGAAAAACAATGTCTCACTTGCAAATATTCATTTCCGAATAAGACCATTAGATAAAGCAAACCATTAGATTAAGGTAAAGGTGCTTATGTGAGAGATCAAGAAGCAAGAGACTCTAAGGTCGCACACGTTCCAGAATCTCCCTGCTTTGTGTTTTTCTTCTTTTATCCCATCTTCTCAGTGATCTGTGTTCTAATCGCATTCTCAACAAATGCATCAGGCAACTACGTGGAGCCAGGCACAGTGCTAGGCTCTGGGGTTACAAATACAAGTTTAAAGTTCCCATCTGAAGTCCCCATAGTCTGTTAACACAAGATTCTCCAGCACCCAGGCTTACTGTCACCAGCTGGGAGTCTCGGACAGGAAGTCTTGCCTTAAACTCTCTGGTCTTGGTTTTCTTACCAGTAAAATAAAGGACTTTGAATGCAGCACCGACTTGGTGTCTAAGATCAAACACTTTGAAATACTTATTTTATTATTCTATTATGTGGACCATTAAAATTTGTTAAATTATACATTCAAAATGAGTTATTTCACTGTGTGTGTGTGTGTGTGTGTGTGTGTGTGTGGCCAATGAACAAAATGCTCAGTTTGGTGAGCTTTAGACAGTAGTGAAACTTCAAATTGCTTAAAATAATTTGCTATATGTAGAATAAATAATCACCCTGCTTTCAAATTTTTTCTCCAAGTTTTAATTCTACATCAAAATTAATCCATATGACAGCTTTATAGAATAAAAACTACCACTTTAAAACCCAATTTTAATCACTTATCAAAAAATCATACTTGAGAACTTCTTTGTTCGTATAAGAGGACAAAGTATAAAATGTAGGATTTCTGTGAAAACTGTTCAAATATTTGTATGACGTTTGTTGATAAAAACTCCACTGAATATACAAAAATTATAATAATGAGAGTCTACAAATTGAAACCTCAAAGAAGACATCTGATTGACTTGAAAAATAATTGGTATCTCTCCACTTAATCTACATTAATGTAAACAATAAATCTTCCCTTAAACAAAGATTGTGTGAATCTTCATTTATCTTTTATGACAAGAGAGCAAAGGTTGTAGTTTAATGAATGGGAAGAAGCAACAAGGTCAGTTTTAAAAGCCTCACAGGTCAAATGTCTGACACTGAACATTAAAAAAGAAAAAAGCCCTAACATGGTAATTTCTATTTTAGTCAAACCACCAGGGTCCAGCTGAGGCTTCAAGTAGAAAGAAAGAAAACACCATAGTTTTGTAACATAGAGACAAGCAATTGGAATGACAATATCCTTTTAGGATGTATTCCCCGGCATTTTAATAGGTTTGAATTAGGTAGATTTTAAAATATTGAAGCTTTAAGCTTAGAAAGCTGACAACAATCCCCAGCATTGATAAAGAAATGAAGAGCAGCATATACTTTTATTTTACATATGCATTGATTTTCCACCCAAATGAAGACCTCTGTCATCTAAAAAGGTTATTCATAGATCCAAAGAGCTGATCAGGGTCATTAATAACAATGGTAAACTGATCATCATTCCAATGGGAGCTGACAAGTTTCTTTTCAAAGTGGATACTAATGTATTGATGCCTGTGAAGTTCATTACAGCAGTAATAAATCATTAGTCTCTGCACAATGATTTATAAGTTGGTTGAAATGCATTACAATAGACTGCCAAAGAGCTTTGCAGGCATAAGAAGGGCTCTCTCTGGTACATCTACCCAAATTGTGATGGCTTAGAGTAATTAAACACCGGCACCAAAACAACAAAATCCACTACAACTACAGTCGTCTCTTGTTTGTTTAACTACCAAGTTTCAATTCAGCACTGCCTTAATCCTCCCTTTAATTACTACTGTCTTATAAAGTCTTAAAATTTTTTTCTTCATTTATTCTATAAAGATTCCTTGTGACCCTTGCTTAAATGTCTTTTAGCTTCACCAAATAATGCTGAGAGTTTTTCTAGTCGCAATTACTCCCTTCAGATTATTTCCATGCATAAGAATTTGCACAGTAAATACATTCCCAAGTGTTTGCCATTCTGAGCTAACACTGGAATCGAGTGATTCAGAGTTGAACATGGGTTGAAATGTCTGTTTTCAAATATGTGTAACTATGTCTTTAATAGACCCATAATGTTGTCAAAAGAGTTAGTTACCTGTATTTGAAGGCACAGTTTGTCCTCCAGAAAAGGAGAAGGAATAAGCTAAAAGATTAAAACAGTATTAACCTTGTTCAGAAAATAGGAGGGCTTTCCAGAAAAAAAAAAAAAAGAAAAGGAAGTTTAACATTACAACAAAGAAGTGGGTTACAGTTGATGTATATTTGTCTAATTTGGGTTCATGCAGTGAAAACAATTTATATTCTCTGTTATTTCTATCTTATATTGGGAAACATGGCAAAAGAAGTAATTTCAAGGCTATCAGTACACTACTTTAAATAAATCACCCTATCACATAATCTTCTTATAATGTCTCTGATAATTTTCTTTGACTATAGTCAGATCAGATTGGAAGGTTCCAATCCTACTTCTGGCTGAAAAACCAGTAGAGGTGTGCTTATTTCCAAACAGTCTCTTTTCTGGATAGCTTTAAACTATGTGTTAAATCCCAACTCTTGCTATATCACCTTTCTCTTGTCACACTGGTTGGTTAGTCCTCACCAAATGAGCCTGTATTGATTGGAATAATAATTTATTTTGGTATCTAAAGACTTCACTACTGTACTAGTGAAGGAAAAAAAAAAAAGCCAATATACCATGCTGATGGCAAATATCACCAAAAACCAGTTTCCAATTGAGATTCACTTATTGCCTGTCCTTGGCTAATGTTTCAAGGACTTGTGGCTTCATGAAGAAGACAGCACAGGCTTATAGTTAACAAGGGCCATTTTGCCCTGAAGTGCTACAAGTTAGTCTGGTGTGTTTGCTGTGTTGACTTTTGGAGGTTAATGGCTATGTTTCAATCCCCGATGTTTGTGCTTCAGTATAACATTGACTCTGTTACTTCACTAATGTGCATATATATCCTGAAACTTCAACTAAAGGGATTTCCTACAGTAGGAAATCTGCAACATGGGTCTTATGGAGATATTAAACCAAGACTTCATCCACAGCATACTCTTGACACTGAAACCCTGAAGATAACCGCATGTTGAAGTCTCAGTGTTTTCTCACACTTGTACACCTGTCCCCACGTATTCCCGATGACTGTCCCAAGTGCATTCTACCAGTGGGTTGCTACTGCAGCGTTTATATGGGAACAGGCTCTAAGAGGTCTTAGGAGAGAGTAACCTTCTTACTTGGGTGTTCTTTCAACTGGTTATTCTCGAAAGGAGTCAAACAGCCTTCATGAGTAGAATGCTGGAATCTCTAGCCTGCTACCCTCATGCATGCTAAATTCTTAAGACCCTCACTCATGAAAGTATCAGATATTAAGGAAAGCTACCGTAAACACAAGTGGTGTAAGTTTAATTTCAAAGTGCACCTAACTCCAGTAATTTTATCAATTTGTTTTCTAAATCTATTATTTTCTGCTATAAATGATCGTAGTTGTAAGTGTTGGCACCACAAACTACATCAGACGGGAAACTGATGTCTTCCTTGCTGACATCAGTTGGCTACATGTGGACAGTGCATTATGTCTCCAAATTCTATTTCTTCCTAAATAAAAAAATAGTAAGTCAAGATCAATGGTAAAAAGATAACAGATTCCACCTGTGGTCAGATAGAAATCCAAAGATTTGGCAGTTAAAAATAATTACTTTTGAAGCTTAAAGGACAAGACAATGAAAATTTTCTTCAAACAAATGTTAGAAGTATATGAAAAGTATCAATTTCTTTTCAAATAAAAATACTGAATTTGTATTTGAATTACCCTAGTGTTTCCAGGTTTATAGTTAATTTCCTAAATTTTCCAGGTATGTAAGAAAATCATCTGCAAGTAAGGACAGTTTTACATTGTTTATTTATGAATTTTTAATTTGTTTCTTATATGTAATTTCTTGTATTTAATTTCATTGGCTAGTACTTTCAATGTGTTAAAAGCAGTTATTATAGGAGGCATCCACGTCTCATTTTTGTCCATGAGAATTATTCTAATAATTATTCTAATAATCCCTGGAAGGATAATGCTGATTTTTATGTTTAGGTAAATGCATTCTATTTTATTAAGAGAGTATCCACTGAGGCCTATTTTATTACATTCTAAAAATAAAAAATGGGTTTTGAATTTTGTCAGATACTGCTATATATGTATCAGGTAATTTACATGAAACTAATGCATTTCCTAATATTGAGTCACTCTTGCATCTTTGAAATAAACCTTCCTTATTTAGGATGTATTCTTACTCTTAACTTCTGTTTGTTAGCATTTTATTTATGCTTTTGTGATAATATTTATTAGTAATTTTGTTCTTTAGTTTTATTTTGGTGCAATTCTTGTCAGTTCTTAGTATCAATATTATACTTATTTTGTACAGAAAAAGTTTTCCTTTCTCCCTGATGTTTTGGAACAGTTTTTGACAGCTTTACATTTTGTTAGAATTCTCCTCTAAGGTCATGTGGACACACTGCAGTTTTTATTGAGGAGGAAGACAACTTAGACAATTTTTTCATTTTCATTTTGATATCAGTTTGTTTTAAAATTTTCTACCTTTTTGTGGGTTCAGATTTTTTATAAATTATATATTTAATTACAAAATTTCCAAATTTTTTCACAAAGAATTGAGCAAAGTAATTTCTTATGATTCTCTTAATCCTCTATATAATTCAGTGTTTATTTGATATATTTTGTGCTTTCCTTCACCCCATCGATTTCACTGTATTAAAAACAAACAAGATTTTGATTTTATTAGTCAATTGTGTTATTTTTCTGTGTCCTAACTTGTTATTTTCTGCTCTTATCTTTAATACCTTCCTTTTGCTTTCCTTAAGTTTATTTTGTTTTTGTTCTAATTTATCTAACTCTTAAAAATTTTATATACTTTATATAATTACCGACCTAAGTAGTTAAGGCTACAAATATTCCTATACATACAACATTAGCTGTACAGTTATGCATTGCTTAAGGATATGGATACAATCTGAAAATCTTGTTGGTAGGTGATTTAGTCATTGTTGAACATGATACAATATATTTACACAAACTGAAATGGTGCATGTCACACACCTAGGCTATCTGGTATAGACTGTTACTTCTAGGCTACAAACCTGTACAGCATGTTACTGTACTGAATATTTTAGGCAATTCTATTTGTGTGTCTAAATATAGAAAAAGTACAGCAAAAGTATTATAATATTATGGAACCACCATTATATGTCCATTGTTGACCACATTGTTACATTATTATTACGCAGTACAAGACTATATTTATATGTTCTGATATGCCATATTTTATTTTCCTATTCTTTAGAGTTTCCAATTAGACAGAAAATATAATAGAAGAAAATACTTTGTTTATAAAAGCAAAATGAAATACAAATAGTAATCATTAGCTAGTAATAAGCTTAACAAGAAATGTGTAAAATATATAAGGAAATTTACCGGAAACACTGCTGAAGTTTGCAAAAGAAGACTTGAAGAAATGGAAATACATACCTTGCACTTGAAAAAAAAAGATCTCAATATCATTAATCAATTTTCTATAGATTATTTTATGAAGTAACTACCAGAATTTTTGTTTGTGTTTTGTCTTATAGCTTTGTTTTATAGGTTTTTCTATGTGTAATCTTAAAGTACACATGGAACAACTAACAGAAATAGCTGGGAAGAGCAATGAGGAAGGATCAGCACTAATAGATATCAAAATATATTAAGATACTTGAAAAAAATCACAACAGTAGCGTATTGGCATAGGAACAGAAAGACTACAGACTGGAAAACTGGAAGACAGACCCAACCATACATTCAAATGTACTATATAGAAGAAATGAATAATATAATCCACTGGCTCCAGATCAGTTGACAGACCCAACCATACATTCAAATGTACTATATAGAAGGAATGAATAATATAATCCACTGGCTACAGATCAGTTATTAAGGAGGAGTTGCTCAGAGCACACCATTGAGTTAACTCATGAGCCAACTGAAGAAAATTAAGTTGCATCCATATCCCCCATACAATACCAATAAATGCTAGCAGCCTGTTGACATGTGCAAAGGAAATATGACTGGCTTTTAATTTTTCTCATCTATCGGAATGGCCAACATCCAAAGCTTGATAAGACGAAGGGAAGCAGATGCTCCCACATGTAGAGAATGACGATGTAAATTGGTACAACACATGTAGAATGTAAATTGGCCCATCTATTAGAATTACAAATAAATATATACTTTTTACCCAGAAATTCTACCACTGCACTAGCATTCATATAAAATACTTGTACAGGGTTCTTTATTGTGGTATTGTTGACAATAGCCCCAAATTGAAAACAAAATACTTTTCAACAAGAGATTAGTTAATTGAATTATGAAAAATCCACACAATGGAACACTATGCAGCGATAAAAAAGAACAAAGCAACTATCATGTAAAAGATGTCCAGATGAAAAAAAGGAGTGGGCCAGTCAGGATGGCTGTCATCAATAACTCAGAAAACGACAGATGCTGGAGAGGATGCTGTGAAAAGGATATATGTCTACACTGTTGGTGGGAGTGTAAACTAGTACAACCTCTGGAAAGCAGTGTGGTGATTCCTAAAAGCCTTTCAGTTTTTGTGTGGACATTCTATCTTACTAACACATATAATGATTGTGTAGACCTGCCAACAAAGCAGAATGTACATAAAAATGGTAAAAAATTGTGCTGGTGACTTAGGAGGGATTTACTGTACTATGGCAGTGCCTTGACAAACATCAGTGAATACATATGTGTATTTGAATAGCTCCATCCAATACTGAAGCCAGAAAACAAAATAATTTTATGCCGGCAACTGATAAAGATAATGCCTATATTTTGGTTTGTTTTTAATCTTAGTTAGGTAGTATAGTCAAAATAATTTTGTGTACTTTTCAGTTGTAATTCAAAGTAGGAGACTATTTTCCTAAAGTTTTTATTTTAATATGCTAAGTCAAATTGATGTTTTCTTGTTTAGCTTCAGTTACAATTTAGAAACACTTTATGACTAGTTGGAACCCTTAAATGATTCACATGGTAGAAGGAAATTCATAAAGACAATGCACTTTAAAAGTGCAATTTCAACTTCTACTGCAAGAGTTTTTGCTTATTTAAAATAGATTTTTATATGTTTATGCACATACACATTCAAAAAATATTGATAGGATAATCTTATGAAGTCCACTTCAGAATTACAAAGCTTTCTTAAAGTTTTATTTTTAAAAGTCCAAAAAATTTTAAAAATTCTAATTTAATTTAAAAATCAAGCATTTATTGCATTTTTATATTAATAGAAATATCACTAACCTCTGATGAGACTCAATTAATTTTTTGAAAACAATGTTTTGCACCAGAGAATGTACTTGGGGAGCACACTAAAAAGCATATCACAAAATCTGACACTACATGCAGGAAAAAAAAAGTTCTCTTGTATGGAATTTTAACTTTTATTTGTTATGAAATAAATTTAATTGAAATGAAATACCATTTCTATAGGCTGCGATGCCATCATATATATACGCAGGTATGTATTTGGAAGGCAATTCTATAAAACAGGGTCTCAACGAACTTTTTATGGAGTCTATAAATAATAATTGATTGTTGACAATGATTTATTATGATCTATTTTTTATCAAACTATCAAACTAAATAATGTAAGAGCAAGTTTAAGTACCATTAGGTGTTTATTGAAATCCCAGACACTGCTCCTATGATTATTTAATTTAGAGAATGAGGGCATTTTTCATGCTGTTTGTATATTTATTTGTATTTCAAATTATTTGTTGTTTTTGCAATTTGAAGGATTTATCCCATTCACTAAACCTAGTAGGTGCTCTACACCTGGTAAGGTGGATGTTTAATGGAATGATGAGCATGGCAGGGTCCATAGGAATTCTATCACGTAAATTCAGAGTTTTTCCAAGACTATATATGTGAATGCTAACACTAATTTTACAAGAAACAACAGACATAGCAGAAATAATAAGAACCACGTGCTCTTGTCTGTAAAGCTATTTTTATTGCAAATATCTTTATTCTTTTATGATGAAAACAAATACTAACAAAGGAGGATAAAAACATCATTAACACCAAACAACAAGAAAGATAGTTATACTGGGAGAAAAGCACAAAAAATTAATTATTGTGGAATTTTTTTAGAAGTGGCCATGAAAGAACAGTCTAAATATAAATACAACACAAAAACAGTTTGAGAAAACTACATAAAAGCTGAATTGTAAACTTGTTATTCAATGTTGATGAATGAACTCTGCTGTGATGAGGTGTGTAAATGGAATTCTGCCTACCTATCTATTGATCAGGAAGTAGAAAATCACCAGTTTTCTCAGATTTCAATCCGTTATTGATCAAGTTTAATATAATGATATTAAACAAAGTGATTTAAGACACTTCAGGGTAAGATATTTAAGGCAATTTTATATAGAATTTCTTCAATACCACTAAGAAAAATTCAATTTGTACATGACAAATAAAAGTTAAATTTCAAGTATTTACTCTTGTCTTAATCTACTTTTGTCAATTTTCCAGAGACTGTCTGGTTTATGCATGTTGTTATGGTATAATATATCAACATACCTTTCACTCTCAAGATTGTACCTTTAGATGATCTAGTTTATGGTCTCTTTACTTATTAGTTTCCCATAAAATAATGCTTCAGGGGAGGACTCAAAGATATACCATGTCAAGAAGGCTTAATTCTAGTTTAAATTGAGGTGAAATGATTCTATTACTATTCTAAATTAACATTTTGTCAACAAATATTTAACAGTCATTTTTATCTCAACAAATGTCAATACCATCTTTCCAATTGCTCAGACCAAAAACCTTGAAGTTGTACTTTCTTTCATAATTACATTAAATCTATCAGGAATACCGTGGGCTCTTTTTTAGAAAATATACCTAGAAATCTCTCATTTTTAGCACCTGTAACACTACCACTTCAGTCCATACCTCCATTGACTGTCATCTGGATTACTTCAATAGTCTCCTAACTGGTCGCTGTATTTCTATTGCTGGCCCCTCAATGTCAAGTCTTAACACAGCAACCAGAGAAACTCAGTTAAATATAACTGGCATTGGGCTATTTCTATGTTCACGACACTATATCATTTCTCAGCTCACAGAGTAAAGAATAAAGTGTTTAAAACAGCCTTCAAGATGGTGGAGGACTTACACAACCTGCACCTCTTCCAGTCATTTCCCAGATTTTGTCTCCTTATTCACATAGCTACAGCTACCTTATCCTCCTTGTTACTTCTTGAGGCTGCTAGGTATGGTCCTGCTTTAGGACCTTTGCACAGACGATTATATACACCTATAGCTATCCCCCTATATAATATATCTCTTTCTATAATATATAACAAAATAGTTATATGATACAGTCTCTTATCCCTTCAAATTTTTGCTTAAATGCCACATTTTCAGTGAGGCCTTCCCTGAACATCCTATTTAAAATTGTAATTCCCCACTTCCACAAACACACACACGCATCCACAGAATTCCTCATCATCTTTTTTCTGAACCTTTTCACTATCTAAGATACTACAGGATTTATTAATTTTTAATTTGTGTGTTTTATTTTCTGCCCTCCACTATAATCACCATGAAGGCAGATACTTCTGTATTGCCAGCAGCTAGTACAATATATGACCTCTAATAGGTACTCAATAAATATTTCTTGAATGAAGAAATATACCTTATACCCTGTTCTCATATTTCTAGCATATTAGAGTTGTTTTTCATCTCTTGTAGGAATTTCTATTTCTAGCATAGTTTAATTTGATATGTTTACCATTTACATACTCAAGATTTTGTATATATGTGGATTTGAACAGTTAAAATTACATACAATAAATCAGTCTACACTTTTGAAATAAACATTCTAGCATGCTTTCTGCATAAGAAGTCAAAAGACAGCAGTGGTACTTAGATTTAACTTCTCCTTTGATGAGTTTTAAGTGACTTCCATAGGAGATTTGAATGCACTTTATTTTTTTATTTATTTATTTTTTCATGTTTAACATTTTAAAGAATTATAAAATTGTTTTCTTTGAGGGTTGCAGAATTTTACAATCTGGTGAGCTCCATGATGATTGTGATTTTTTTCCTATATCTTTGACAACAGTTATTAACATAAGTCTTATGTTGAGTATTTTTCAGTGGGTCACATGAGTAAGAATACAGCAAACACTCAGACATCCACATTTGAAAATAAAG